>CAAKHD010007573.1:36842-88291 GCA_901007705.1 Fistularia tabacaria
CGGGGGAGAGGAAGGGGGACGGAGAGGGGGGGGGGGGGGGGGGGGCGACCTGGTGATAACACAGTGGTTACATTGCCATCTTCTAATCGTCATTTGGAGCTGCTCAAGTAGATGCTTGACCAGATGGACGACACCAGAGGTCGAATTAATCGTTCTATACTCACTGAACGGATCGGGTTAGATTTTGCAAAACGTCCAATTCGACAGTCAGCAAATCAAAGACTGTGAAATGGGGGATTTCCTGTTTTTTTGCCTTCGACCGAATGTCTTTTGTGGCTGCTTTTTCCCTGCACGTTCCGTTCATTTGCATCATTTCCTTTCATCAAGGCTTTGTCTCACTTCGTAAAATAATATATCCACCATCTACAGTTATTCCCCAAATAGAACTTATACAAAATATCTGTAAACGTTTCGGAATCTCAACCCATCTAACAGATGTTGAAAAAAAAAGAAGAAAAAAAAAAAACACCACAGCAATGACTAAAGCAGGGACACTGGAAGGGAACAAGGGAACGGTCACTTTCTCTGGCAGGCCTGACTTCATTTCCCACGTCCAATGGTTTTCGGCGTAAAGATGCAGACAATCAGCGTAAATTTTGTGTAACTGCTTCTGTGGAGAAATACTTCCATCACTGAGTAATTGTGCATTTTGCATTCTTTCCATTGCACGAGAAGATTAAGATCACTTTCAGTATAAAACTTATTCTACACCCTTTTTTTTTTTTCTTTTCACCAAAAATGTCCAACCAGCGGCAGCCATTTTAGTATTCAGCGAGGTCCAAGCCAGGAAACAAGTTCCAAAAATAAGTAGTAGCCCCGAAGGACCTGTGACGAGAGCAAAATGTAGTCTGTCATGCTCAGAGGTCATGTAGGTTTTTAGACTCCTATGACCCCTGTCCCCCATCCCATGACACACACACACACACACACACACACACACACACACACACACACACACACACACACACGGAAAGACGGGTGAATGCAAGTGTGAAGACACAGACTGATGGAAATTTGCATAACTTGTATCGAGTGTTAAGTATAACGGAGAAGCTCAGACTTGATTAGATGATCTTGGCATGCAGGTTGGATACGAAGGGGAAAAGGGCAAAGGCCAACTTTGCACTATATAGCTCACAAAACAGATATTTTCCCGTCCTCCCGGGTGGAAGAGTCTGGAAATGAATATGTACGTGAGTGCGGAGCCACTTGTGGAATCATTCAAAAATGTGACTGAGATGTCGGTAAGTGTGTGCTTGCGTCATCTACGAATAAATGAGACATTCCCCTGCCGTTGTAAGTCCTCTGCTGTGGCCCTTTATTGACCGTCAGAAGATTCTGCATTTAAAATGCATCGGTCCACGCTTCGCAAATCAAATCTGCAATGTGTCCAACCTGCAACAGGACCTTCTTGTTTTTTTATTCTGCAGCAAAAACCAGCTGACAGTTTGCAAACTGACTGGTAGGGGGCCTCAGGAGACATGAGCTCGTACGGTTCACCCTGCCCGTCTCAGCCGAATAGGGCGCCATCCAATCGGTTACTTCAATTTCAGCATCAACTCATTGACCTCCCGCTCCAGATCACGGATACGTATCTGCAACAAATAACTGTAAGCGGGCATGAAAGACCTACAATATAGACGAAGATGCCACATCCCAAAATATTGAACCAAAGGCTGTTCATTTTTACATTTCTTTTAGCCCACAACTGGAATGAACAAACACTCCTGCTGAAAAGTCAGGCGCGCCGGTTGGTTCTTCCTCTAAGGACTTCCGATTTCTCAATTTTTGGGACATAAAGTCAAAGAAATGCAGTCACGGTCTAGCACAGTTGTTCATCTCGTTGTTTGATATCCAACTGCATGGGCCAAAAGTCCTCCCTCGGCCTCACAGAGCCTTGAGATGTCAACGCCAGGAGCAAAATGAATTTGAACGTCACCTCTGGAAATCTCTCGGCAAGAAAATGAAAATTCATTTTCTCCAAAATGTCAAGCTGTTCCTTTAAGTAAACTACATGACATCAGATGACATGCATGAAAACATCTTTAACACCAGACAGCCGTTCGCGGACCGTCCGCCTGCGAGGCTGTGAAGCAGCTGCACGACGCTCCGTTTGTTTGATTCATCTCGAGCCCGGTCGGTCTCCGACCAACTGTTTTGCTTTGGTCAGTTAAGCTGAATGAATTATCGAGACACCTTCTTGTCATTAGAGTCCACATTTCTGAGGCAAATTTATCTGCAGAGACTAACTCCAACAATGTGCAACACACTTACGGTAATGATTTTTCCAATAGGCCTGATGATTGAACGTCACCCAATAAAAACAAAAATAACAAGCGCAGTCATTCCTCATTTTCCTCATATGGTCATACTTTCAAACCACCGGAGCCTCCGATCAAAATGAATTCCTGGTAATTTAGTTGTCAAAAACAATTCACTGATAATAATGATTACTGATTGTTTTCGATTGTTCAAAAATCTACTGATACTGAATTAGAAATCTTTCACCGGCGAACTGGCGCGACGCATGTCAGCTAACTAGTGACCACCTTTGAACTTTCGATATTAATTCAACACATGTTAAACCATGTTTATTATAGAGTGCTGGCCCGAAGGTCGTTACATAACACCTCGGCTTGGTTTAACAGTACTGTTACATCAGATCCTGCATATTAGTAAAAGGCATCAGGGGCTTTAGAAGCTCTGTCCGCCTCATCTCAGTGACAGCGCCATTTGTCTGCACAGCCTTCCACCGTCCCCGACGATTTCGAAGGCCTCGGGTTTTACAGAAACCCCTGGGTCACGCCGACCCTCGCCCGAGGCCCCTTTCTCTGCACCGAGCGTGTGAAGTTATCAGACTGAAACAGATGTCGGAGGTGAATCCCGGGGAGGGTCTTCCTCTCCGGGCGCTCGACATTGTTGCTGTGCCTGCGACAACTGCAGAAGCGCTTAAAATATTGCCGTATTTTCTTTTATTTTTTCATAAAACAAAGGCGGGACGTTCTCCTTGCTGTCCTCGCGGCCCGAACGAACTGTCATCGACCGAACTCCCCTGAAAGCCTCACATGAACAATCACCTGAACTCCCCCGGAAGCCCCACACGAACAATCACCCCCGGCGCAGGTGGATCGTCTGCTGTTTCCAACATGATGAGGGCAGCGGTGGCGAGACATGAAACCATGGCAAGTTGCCACTGTCTGGGCCCACGGCCAAGACCTGTCCTTTGTACCACCCTCTCCCGCCGGTCCCTCAGGGCCCGGCCGGCCCACCCTGGCCGGATATTTATCATGCCTTTGGAAAAACGACTGCTTCTTTTTGTGCAGATATCAGTAACGCAAAGCAACCGGCTGCCGGAGGGCTGTTGGGACTTAAGCACAGCGCTGGATCACCTCTCTGTCGTTACTGCCAAAGTGCATCATAGATTAGTCAGGGAGGTCGGCGTGGACTGTCTCTTTGGTTCCGACTCCAAGAGCAACAACAGGGCTGCGTCTGGTCGTCGAAGTGGATCAAGTCAGGACAGACAGAGCGGATAAAAATATCAGTGAGATAATGAGAATATTGTTGGAACCGAATCCGCGTTTGTCCTGGCCCATGCGACGTTGCCCACCAATGCAAATAGAAAGACAGAAGCGTTGCCTGGTCTCATTTCTAAAAATGCGCTTTTTATGTGTTTACTGATGCCAGATTACATAATGCTCCGCCACACCCTTCAGACGGCAGGAAGCAGCTGTTAAACTGATCATATGTAACGGCTGTCCTGAGTCTTTTCCCTCTTTTGTCGACCTTTCCTGTATTTCTGCACTTCATTGCATGTTTCCACTTTTAATCCACACTGGAACATTAGCTCCCCTCAAACTTTGGTTAACCGGCAAGAATCTGCAGTTTGGTCAGAAGGTGAATTATGGAAAAGATTCCTTCATTCATGTGGAAAAATTTTGTTGAAATTTGCAATGTTCTCTGAAGGACGGTTGGCAGATTTTTGTGTCCGGCAGGTTGGAACGCAGAGATCGTTCTGATGGGAATGGCGCCGATCCTGGTGACGGCTTTGGAATGTCAACTGACCAGATGGCAGTTGAGTTACAGGGAGGAAATACTATTGTCACTTTGGCCCTTCTTCTGTATACACTGTGATTTTTTCAGAGCTTACATGATGATGGTCTTCTCTCCGATTGGGGAAACATTTACTTTTGTTTATCTCATTCGCCAAACATGTCTTGAATACAGCCAATCAGATGATTCCTACCGATTTGGAGCGTGGAGAATTGGTCATGATCCACCGTCGCATTTTCACGGCGAGGATGTCCCAGCGTTAACCCCAGTGGTGACCTTTAATAACCTCAAACCCGGGAGAACGTTCGAGCCCAAAGTTTCGAATTCTTTGGCAATTAACTTTCTGCGCTCCATTCAAAGCCCGCTGCAGTGACGCTCTGGAAGTGTAATGTTTGACTGTGACTCCGGAGACCTTGTGGGAAAGATTTTCCATCCACAGACCCTGATGAAAACAATTAAGGAGATAATGAAGGCGGCTGCATGTGTCGAATGTCTATGAGAACAGCAGCAGGCATGAGTAACTCCACCTAACACTTATCGCTCACTGAACTCAGAGGGAAACAACGATGACCGAACGCCAGGCCCGAGGCCACTGTGCACACAAATATGCCAGTTAAAAAGTGTTGCTCAAGAAGAACCAGACGGCTTCCGCTGCTATTTTCAGGCACGAATCGAGCGTGCACGGGACCCCTGGGCACAAAGGTATAGACCCATCGCGACCGTTAAAATACTTCCCATATGCATTTGGGCAGGAGCTACAATAACATTATACAGTAATAAACTTAATTTTTACAGCGTTTCTCTTAAAATGAAAGGAAGCTCTACGGGCTTTACGGTAAAAAGAAGGTTTATAGAAATACAAGTAATATAGTAAAACACCCAATAAGACAGAGCTTGAGGGAAACACTGAAACAAAATGTTGTTGAGCGTCATCGCGCCAACCTTTAGTTTTATAAAAGGTCAATTGATTATTTGGCTAATTTACAGGTCTATATTCTCTCAGCAAGTTCACTTGTTTCTTTTAATGCCACCAATAAAATGACCGAGAACATTTAGATCCAGCTTACAGAAAAGTTACCAAAAAAGATCCCATGGAATAACAAAGAAGTTTAATAAACAAATGAATAAAATGCAAATTATCAAAGAAAAAAAAAAACATCGACGCAACAACATTTGCGAGGTCAGTATGAAGCGGCAGTGAGAGTTTTAAAACCCTTGGGGTCTAATTAATGCGAAATCATTATGCTTGATTTGCAATGTAGAGATTCAAATCTAGGTTTTTAATTGAGATGTCGCAGAGAAGCAGGGGCTGCACGTTTGCCCTCCTCCGCCGTCTGCACTCCCGGCTGTCACTGCAGCTTCTGTCCTGCCGTGTATAACGACTCACTGTCGAGATGAGATGGAAAACAAGCGAGGAGGGAAGCTGCAAGACGCTTGTTGTCACTTTGTGGAGGCCGATGAGCCGCGTCTGGAATGCCTTTGAGCCGACACAAAAAGAAGATGTCTATATGGACCATGACAATGACAACCCTGAAAACTAGACTGACATCTTGACACAGAGTTAATTCACGCTCTTACTGCTGATTTCTTCCTTTTTTTTTTTCTTGTGCCTTCGCGAACACTCTTCTGAAAGTTTTAAAAAAAGAGCACAGCAGGGTATACTAGGGAGAGGAACAGTGACCGCATCGAATCTCAAACAGCGGACAGGAAAAATGAAGAGCCGGGCATCGACAAGACCCTGGCCCTGCAAAGACCCCAGCTGTTCCTGATAGAATTCCAGTCAGCGGCTGTGGAGCGTTCCCACAAAGCGAGAGCCGACCGCAGGGACCCTCCAGAGCCTATCACTTGGGAAAACATTTTCATGTGTATGCCTTTTTATTTGCCTGGCTGGGGACTTGGAGTCTGTTTGTGTTATGGGGAGCCGGTTGCTACGGAGACTCACGATTCTCAGACAAAAAGCATTCCAGGATGTTTCTACCATCTCTTGATGATTTGCAGGGAATGTAACTTTTTCGAAAGCATACTTGCGTTATGGTATAAAAATAACCGTATCAGAAATGAGAAATCTCCCTGTTAATCGACACAAATTCAGTAACATGGCAAGATGTGTGGCTCAAAATCCCTGCAGAGAATGATTCAGGAAAATCACCACCGGGAAAGAGTGCGGTTTGACCTAAAATAAACCCTTGGGATTCTCAAAAAGCGTCCTTTCACGTCGACGCAGATGAGAGTGTCTGTTCTGCTAAAAGTTTCATGTAACATATCATCATTTTGCGTTGCATAAACTGTGCCAGTTTGTATTCCATCTCGAGGAAAAAAAAAAAAGTGAAAAGACTGGACTGGCCCCTCTCCAAAAAGGTTTTTTTTTTAGCGCCGTTTAACCCGGAGTGGGACTTTTAAGTGAACACAGTGATGTAGAAGGACAGAAACATATGAAAACTTGTGCGGTCGTGAGTCATCAGAGACCAAAAAGAGCACACGCGAGCAGACGAACTTCACGGGATAATCTAAGGTCGAATGTCAGCGCGCGCCAGTCGCGCTCTGTCAAATCCCATCCACATCCCTTCACACTTCAGAACACACTTGAGTTTCTGGTGCTCTGCTCAGTGCAACGGGCCAGATCCCTGTGCGAGATGCTCGCCGTGTTTCCAGGTCACAAGCAATTTGTCCAGGTGAAGGTGAACGAGGCACCGGGGAGGAGGCCAGTGTTGGCGGGCTGAGAAATACCAGACTGAAACTTTGATGATAAACTAAACACGTCTTACCGCACATTTCTCTGCTGGATGTTCAACGCAGACCTGTGCATGTTTCACATTATCTATTAAATCCCAAAGTTCCCGTCCCTCCCTTAATTCAGTGCTCCTTACTGCTACATTTATTGGGCTGTAATGAACAAAACTTAATTGTAAACAGGGAGCCATAAAATATGGCCACTCGCCATGTTTGTGGAAATAACATAGGAGGGGAAAAACAGTAAACAAAACACACAGCGTGAATAAAATTTAAAAGTTTCATAAAAGCCTTGTGTGGATTTTATCGGGGTAGCAATATGGGCCGTATGAAAAAGCCTCCAACAAAGTGAAACAAATGGAAGCCCGAAGTCAGTGCAGACACACGCACCTGCCACTGATGAACGTGGCCTGTAAATCATTTCAAAGAAATGCATTACTTTAAAAACAACGCACTTGCCAACGCATTAATGAGCCGTGTTACTCATCGAAATTGGCATAATTTCATTCCTTGGATTTACCCACGCAACGTGTGGAGCTTCCTTTTATGCTCGCTAATTTTATTTTAGAAAAATCAACATGTTTTTCCACTTGCTTTACACCCGTCACTGTGGTGCTAGGGCTGTGGGCGTCGAGTTTCCCTCCCACCGAATCGTTCTGCATCAAAAATACCTGTCAGGATTCATCTTCCCTTCATTCTACAGATGTGGCCCAGCCACAGAACGTCAGGTGCTTTATATTCTCAACGAATGAACATAACTTAGATTTTAACTCCACCGAAAAGTCTGCAAAGCTAACCTGACTCAGATTAGGAATATTTAGCTTCTCTTCTGCGTTTTCAATCTGACTTCAATTCACACTCCAACCAACAAAGTGCCTTTAAGGAAAATCCGCCACATTTCCACCAACTTAAGCACATTTATTATTCCTGCTAAAGCAGCCTTTTCCCCTCAGGTTTCGCAATCTGGCGTCTCTCCTCGCAGAAGTGAAGAAACTTTTGAATGGTTTCTGGAAATACTGGGTCCAACATCCTTAGATTCCTTCAGAAGAGAATCAGAGATTGGTTTTCCAGCATCTCAAGAAAGCGTAACACTATTTATCATTCCAACACGTTGTTAATTGACCATGAAGGGGAGGTGGGAGGAATTTTACTGTCCAAAACTGTCACCTTCTCAATGGTTGTCTCTAATGTGACTTCAGAGGATGAAGAAAGGAACCCAAGCATGTAATTTCCTGCATTTTGAGGCTCATTACGCCCAGTGATTGACCCGAGGTGGGATTTATGTGACATTTACATCAAGGCAACGCAATGTCGAGGATTTAAGAGCGGTTTTGGAGGCTGACACTGACCGATGAAGCGTTTGGAAAAATCAAAAGAAAACTCTGTGTGAAGCAAAGAATAGGTGGGGGGTTGCTGCAGGAGTTGATTCAAAACGTGCCAGCGGTGTGATGTAAACGCAGGCGTTGCTTCTAAAGTTGCAGTTCGTGGAGCAGTTTCAGTTCTCAGTTAAAAAAACACTATCTCTAAGAAAATAGTTTCATGTAACAGTAACGTCCGCTTTTGTTTCTTTCGTGCAGAAATATCCCATTATAGCATTTTTCAAACCTTGTAATAATGTGAGATGAGAGGTTGAGGCGCTATATTCTGTTGTAACTGGAACTTTCCATCACACAAAAATGCTACTCCTGTCATATCCGGTATGACAACTGTCATCTTAAGTATATGCAGCAACTAATCACAATCACTGTACACACTTTTTATAAAACGTCAACATTGTATATATTCTGGCTGATCATTTTACTTTATATTTCTATCACCACTCAAGTCAATATTTTGCACATTCATAGCTGTAAAAGTGTACATTTGCTGATGGAGAGTTCTCTGTGCATTGCAGTAACTCTAATCAACACCTTGCGTGTTCATGGATGGTAACTGGTACTCTGTCTACTTTAGTCACTACGCACATATTTGTAAATTTACAGTCAGAGAATGGGAAAAAAATGTTGTGTATATAAATCCTACTACTTCTTCTATACTGACTGTCCTTGCTGCTGTCAACACTGTGAATTTTCCCACCTGGGGACCAATAAAGGACTAGCGTATTTTATCTTATCTTATTTTATCTTATAAGAACACGTGGAAGGATTGAATGAATATCTGTCCATATATTGAATTGCCTTTCAACCAACAGCAGTGGAGACATTTTACTCATAATAATAATGAGAGGCATAATTAGAGTAACATGACTATTTGCGATAATGACGTAAGACTTTCCAGTTCACAATCTCCTTCGGTGTGTGGTTTTCTTTGTGATCCTTCAGCTGAATGTATGAGCTCCACCGTTAGGAATGATGTGCATGCAGAGTTTGACACTGGCAGGCTGTTTTCACATACACTCTTTCTTCACTTAGTCTACAGCTCCCCTGTCCTCTTTTTGGACGGGGGCTGAAATCTGAACCTTAAATACGGTCACATTTCTTCGGTCTCGACCAGTTTGTTATACTTAATTTTTACCTTATAAAGCCATATATAACACAAAAACATTTTGACCAATTGTTTTTACGTGTGTTGTGTATCTTTGATGGCATATTCTAAAATAACTATACAAGGCTCTGAAACATATTCAAATGATGTTTAGCGGACTCACGGTGGAAGGAAGGAATTAACATACATAGCTTTTTTCTTTGGATCCCTTGGTACGTTTCCCTTTGTCACGGCGATCAATACAATAATTTTGTTTATGTGCCCAGTGTCTGTCTCGTTTTAAGAGGCCCTTGCACACGGTTGGTTATTTACATTTCATTATTATATGACATTACTTTGATAAAGATGGTCTTATCTTGTCCAGCAACTATACAAAAAGGTTTAATTTCCCCTTTACAAGTCGTGAGTGCCGGAATACTTCCAAAATCAAACAAAATCCAACTTTGCAGCTCAGTGTTGTGGTTTTTCCTTCACATAAATGAGTAGGAAAATATTGTGTCCAACACTGTTGACTACATATTTACACTTTGTCCACCTTGGAATGAGCTTTGCCCTCCATGTCAAGAAGAAATCAAAAGCTTGATTTGAGAAACCACTTTGTTAAAAATGACTCAAATCAAGTTTCTCCTTTTCTTTCCTCTGAGGAGAAACCAAAGGACCTTAATCCATTAAGCTCCACCTTTGCTATAAATCAAGCAACTTTTGGGGTCAAATATTGATTTATCAAGTCCCTAACTACCTCCTCGGACTTTCCCGTCCATATTTCTAAAACTTGGATTTAATGTGTTGAGATTTGCTGTTTATAAAACAAATTTTGTTGGTATTCCAACTCACACATTGAATCTTTTAACATATTTGGAATATAAATGGAAACATATGAGCACAGGCTGGATGCGCGTTTGTTGGATGGCGACTCATTTGTCAGTTTCTATGAACTCAGTGGGCCCCGTCTCACTTCATTTTAGACTTGGCACGTAAATTGCTAAAATCAGTCTGAAAGCCTTTCCCTCTGAGCAGCTCGGAGACCGCTTCCCTCTTTCCTGGCCATTTTAACATTAACTTTTGTTCTGTTCCAGCGCCAGCCCCCAATCTGGACAAAGATTAATCCCCTTTGTGCATCAGTTCCTGACAAAGGTCCATTATTGGATCCGAACAAGCAACAGTTAAACTGTTGGTTGTTTGTATAGATATCCCCGAGCTAGCAATCTACTGTAGTGTAGTGATGATAATGAAGGCAAGTCCGAGACCACAATGTTTGTTCAGACTAAAATATCAAATAAATTGCAAGAAATGTTGGTATAGATATTCACAGATCCTGGAAGATCATCAGTTTAAAAGAAAACCCTTTTCCCCCCCAAAAGAATATATAATACCACAGAAAGACTTCAAATCTCATGGGGATTTTATTAGGCTCCACATCCACCTTCAGCAATATTGTGACAAACTTAGACCAAGTCCATCTAACTCTCAGATCCACGGGCAGGATTTGCCTTTTTAACTCCAGTGACATTTTCAAAGCCGGGCCCGTTTTGTCTCAACGAGACGCAAAACGTCACAGAAAGAGAAAAAAAAATACTGAGGCACCATAAAATCACAAAAACACCGTCGTACCTGATTATCCAACTAGAAGTCAGGACTAATATGAATATAAACTCAAATACAGAGCAGAGAACATTTACTTATATCAGGGAAACGCATTCAACCGAGCGGTTGTTGTTCTCAGTCTAAATGTATCTCTGCTATGATTTCATTCACACCGATTCCCCGCCTCCAGGGCTCCCGCCCTTTTAAAGAATTGTCAGATTGTGGAAAATTAGAGTCATGGTCTTAAAACTAAAAGACCCTTTAATTTGATCCAGGTTCCACTAATGAATCCCAGTGAGCTGATTTTGACAGGAAATTTAGGGTTGTTGTTTTTTGGGGTTGTTTTTTTTCCCTGAAAAGAAAAGGCGCCGCAAAAGGTTTGTCGAGATCCTGAGTATTGTCATCTCTGTCACATCTCTGTCACAACGAAAGCCTCCCCAACTAATTCTGACTGACACGCTGACAGCAAACACCGAGGAAGTTCTTCACGAGTCAATCCATGTAAACAAGCAAACACTGAATCTCCCTGACCTGCATGTGATGGGACACGTCGAATGCCTCCCGTCATCTAAAGTGAAATGTGAGGTTTCTTTTCCCGGGCCAAAAACAGATTCTGCAGTGCGACGGACGGATGGACAAGCATGTGCAACAAATCATAAAGGAGCGGGATGGGTCTCGGGGGTAAACTGTGAGGCAATCCGCTACAGCTACGAAAACAGATGTTCGTGATATAAAGACATCCGATGAAAATTATTATGAACGCTTCCAAACAGCCTCCCACATGTTTCTTTTCTGGACAAATCTATTCATTTCTTTCATTTCATAGCGCTTTTTTTAGATGAATTTTTTCAAAATCTCTGCCTAGAAATACAAATTTTGATTTCATGCACAATCAGAAAAAATGTCTTTTCCTGTCAATTTGGCAACTCATTTAGTTTTGCTGAAATACGCAATAACATTTCCTTCCATAAATTATGCTCCTGGGTTGTTTTTAAAGGCTGCTGTTTGACCATTGAATGTTTGATGATGAAATGGTGCAGGGAAAAAAGGTCATAAATGTGTTATGACTCCATACATATCGATGACCGCCATCCAAAACGGAATCACTAGATATGAATAAACAATAGCATATGACAAGAATAATAAAAGCTGAACCAAAGACACTGCAAGCAAGAAAGGGTGACATAAAAAGCTTGATTAAGTACGTAATCCAATCAAATTAAGGGAACACAATATTTTCTACCACTGATGAGATGAAGATGAGATGAGGATCCTGAGGGCTGTTTGTGGCTCAAGAAACTGCATCACAGCGGCAGAGCAAATATGCATCTTACGAGTTGCAAAATCTCATGTTTTGTTCTTTCTATTCGTATCCTCTGCGCTGGACTTTTGTGGTATTGTAAAACCGCTGTGCCCAGATCATGAGCGTTAAATTTATGAACACAAATAAATGTGGCTTGATTTATTTAACACATCCCAAATAATATAGTGCACAAAAAATAAAAGGAACACTTGGAGTTACATTGTGCTGTTTAAGTGTTCCCTTTATTTTTTTGAGCGCTTTATATAGTCTCGGGCTTTGGAAGTAAAAGAGATACTGGATTGGTAATTTCATGCTACTTTGTGTTATTAACAAGCCTCGCTATGTCGATACCACACACAGTGTTTAGGTTGTCGGGGCAGATTATCCCGAGACAGGAAAAAAGCCAATGTTTTGGTGTCTGACTTTCATCTTTTATCTTCGGTTACTTGAACTCTATCTGATGTGATGTGACATGGGGAGGAAATCTCCTTTCATATCTTTAAAAGGAAATGATCACATCGTGTCCTCTGAAACATTCAACCTCTCCATTTCCTGTTATTGAGGAACTCACTGTCGCTATGGCGACCCATCTGACAAACAGTTACTGGTAGCAAGGGAAATTGTTGTGCGCGAGCGTTTCGTTGACATTTCTATTTTTTTTTCCCGACGATGAAATGAGGATTGTGCCAGCGCCCACCATAATTTCCCCTCCGCAGTTCCCATGCAGATTAAAATACTTGACCTTTTCTCACCTCCAGCACAAATTCATCCACAAATGTGTGTGAACTCTGTGAAAATAGTCCGTGCATTTTGTTTTGACCCGGATGCCAAAACTGAAAAATGAGTCAAGAAATGAAGTGGCCTCTCGTGTGAAAAGAAAACTGAGAAATTTCAGATGGCACTATGAGAGGAAAAGTATGCTCAAAGTGAGCAAAAACAAAACTTTTTGCTAACAGGCCCTTTTGTCGCTCACCCTTCCAAAATTTCCCCAATGGAGATCAATAAGGTATTATTTTATCTCCTCTTAAAAATACTGTAGGAGAGGCAGGTTACTTTGTGGGACGCATGTCAGCAATAAGGGAGCCGTTTTGAAAACACGAATCTGGCAATATGTTAATAGTAGATGTAAAAGTGTATAAAAAATATTGCAGTGAAATGAATATGGTCTCAAATGCCATTCGATATAACACTGTGTCAATCTGAGAGGGTTCAAGGTTTGATTTAAACAGCTAAAGCAGCAGTCTTATGAAAAAATATATTACATTAGCATTACAGCACTTCTTACACAAACAAATACTCCGTTGCATCACATATAAAACGGATCAAATCGCAATTCTTCTACGGAAGAAGTCTGTAGGACACGCTCCCACGTCCCAGCCCCTGCTGCAGCCTCGGACGAGCTCGGACTAGCCAAGAGTTGTAATGTTACAACAATGTGGTAAAAGAGAGAAAACACCTTTGAGATGATGTGATGAAGACAAACTGCTCCGCAATCACATCAGCATGCAGAGGGGCTGCGAGAAACCTCTCTCAGCGAGCTTGCACTGTGTTATCAATGAAATGTGCACCATTTGTACCACATTTGTCAACGCCTTTAACATTAGACTAACAGAAAAGTCGTAGTATACACAGTCATTATGGGCAAGACCATTACTGTTATCTAGAGGGGTTTCCTTCTGATTATCATGTCATTAGGCCTCACTGATGATAGTTGCCAAAAATGCAGGGCAAATCAAATCTGTTTTCGCTCTGATGTGGAGATGAATACTCAATCGGGTGACCTTTAACGGCCATAGTAAACACTACAAAGGGCAGATGTTTCAGTCTCTCTGTGGTCCATGTGATGATGCTCTTGCTGAGGGTTGATTACACAAAAACTGACTTTCAACTGTCTACTGTCATGTCTTTTGGTGTCTGTGTGGTTTCGGGGTTGGATCTGGAAACAAGAAGAGATGGATTACACAAAGAAAACAAGTAAGAGCAAGCATCTTATTTCCTGCTTGAATCGGTCACAAGTACCACTGGAGATAGGGGTTTCACTGGTACATACTTGCAAGCTTTGAAAAATATTTTAATCATAGGTTGATTTTTGAGTTTCTATAGTTCCACAGGTTACAACCCATCCAGCCGCACACCCGTGTGTTCATCTCATTCCATCATCAGCTTTCTGTCTCCGTCAGACTGTGGTGCTGCCCAGCCCTAGCTCCCACCTCTTGATGTCCTTCCAACAGATCTGGACAATTTCACTTGAGTTACACGTGTCCTACGACTGCGCTCCTCACTGAGCCCGATTCATCATTTTGTGTGATTTGGGTTTAAAATAAAACGTACGCGAAACCCTGACACCATGTAAAAAAAGACACCAAAAAAAGATGTCAGATCCACAGCGGTTCCACGGACACGTTCAGCCTCCTTCCAACTAACCAAGGGCAAATTATGAGGCCTGTCTCGGCTGTCAAAGGAGATGTTTTTCTTTCACACGTCCTGGATGAGGAACTACGCTGTACTTTCATGGACGGACGATTTTCCCACACAAAAAAAAAAACATGGTTGTTGACTCTGATGTCAAGATATATGATTTAGGAGCATCAAACATGAATCATATTTCACCCGCTGGTAGCTCATGGCAACCTCTTTTTGTTTTGGTCTCTCGTCAGCTGTGTTTGGATTATATGAAAACACCGGTCAAACTATAAAGTTACTTGTGTCCAAACTGCAATAAATGGGCAATAAAAGGACAGTTTCAACTGTACTTATAGAGGAAAAAACCGACGTCATCTTTTATTATTGGATATGAGACCGAGTGTCTTTATTTCTTTTTCTTTGGTTGTTAAATGATACAGCTATCTCACAAGATTTTTCATGGCAAGTGCCTGTGATATCTGGCCTATGGACAGTGGAGGTTCTGAACTAAGCAAAAGGTGCCATAGTCATACTTGGTTTCTCTTTGGACCTCATATAAAAATGTACAGAATTTGGCCTTGGGGTTTGTCGGGCCCGGTGCCATCACTGGGCTTTAAGTAAGCCTTAGCTCCACAGGAAGAACAAACATTGTGTCTGTATTAAAAAAAAACTCATCGCCATTTTCTGGGTTACAGAGCTGCGGTGTTTTTGAGAAAAAAAAATCTAATCAAAATGTTCTTTCATAACCATGGTGATGGGCAATCTGATTTATTTGAAATGGATCTATCCTTTTGAAATTACTCCAGGGCACTGCTAAAAATAGTCTTTTCCATTCACTGATATGATTTACTTTGTTAACCAATTATTTTGAAATCCATGTGATTTGATTTCAAAGAATGGGTCTGGGAAAGTAAAAGAGCCATTTCAGTTGGCCCACCGGATTGTGTTTTTGTATGTTTAATGGTGTATTTTTCTGAATTATGATGTTGTCTTTTAAACCCGGTTGTCCATAGTGTGCATGCAAATATGCAATCTCATATGTTATGCACACAGTGTGTGCCAGGGATAACACCAGGTTATTATCATCCATCCATCCATATCTCTTTATCTTCACGGATAAGTTGAGGTGAAGAAGCAGCTGAGCTGAGAAGCAAATCCTTCAATATATCAGTCTGTTCATCTTTCAACCCTCACCTGAGCTCCAAGCTCTGGTCCGGGAATGCAAGAGTGAGACGGGGGGTAAAACAGAGATGGAGATTTGAGGACACAGGCGGTGGTTGTATAATTTTTCGGGAATATTTTTCTGAAGTAAACACAAAAGTAGGACTACAAAATATCAGAGCAAAAGTGCTGAGGACTCAAATATTAACTGCTGATGAGCGATTTGTTCCCAGATAAAGAGCATTTTTTTCCTGTACTATGATGAGGAAGTATGTTTTCATCAGATGTATCGTATACTGTGGGATTAAGAGTCAAGAAATACATGAGTAAATGAATAAAACAGGAACTACTTTCTTACGACGGCTGTTTCTGACTGCTCCTCATCGAAATGCATATAAAATAATAACGTTTTGGCTCGATGAAGAAAAACAAAATGTGGATCCAAAACCCTGACAGTAAACAGATGAGTGAACGAACTAAGCTAGCACCTACTTCTTCATTCAAATATACCAGTGACAAAAAATAATAAAGGTTGATCATGAATCCATTTGAATACATTTATCTAGTGTGTTTGAACAAAAACACATGTCTGGTTTTCAGGAAATAGTCTGGTTTCAGTCATTACTTGTTTTTTTCCCTAGTATTTCAATCCAGTGTGTTAGCACTGGGGAGAGCTTTTTAAGACAATGGTGTCGCTGTCTTTATATTTGAGTTTTTGGCTCTTGCAACACTTTAAAAAGTAGCTGTGGCTATTCAAGCCCGCCTGCGTGGCACAAGTGTGCCAGAGCCTGCTACTGTGAAGGTCCGCGCTGCAGATTGTTTGCAAAGCACATTAATGTTTCCATGTGGAATCAGTTTGCGTGAATTTACCCTGACTCTATTGGTGATGTAGAACACGAAACCCTGACTGTGATTTTGTTAAATTTAAGGGTGGTGTCCTTATTGTGCCATTTATAATTACAAGGCAGGAACGGGGCCAACCTCACGGACCAGACGGGACCGCCACCTCAGGGCAGGCCGCCAAGGCGTGACCCTCCGCTACCTGGGTGGCTGAAATAAATTAGCTCACCAATTTATCTCCCGAGAGAAGAGCTCCTGCCTGAAGTCCTCTGAATTTATGGAAAACCATCCCACGAATTAGAAGTCAAATTACAAGGCAAAGCTCTCATCTCAAGAAGACCCTTCAGTAAAACCTTCAGGTAAATCACCGTGAAGCAAACACATGCAACTGTGGCAATCCAGACGGTTATTACATTTTCCCAACAACCCTTCGCCGAAAAATTCTCCATTGAAAGGCACAGCAAACCGTGAGCTCAGCACTGTGTAAAGCCTTAAGCATTTTTGCATCAGCACAAAGTCATGCATCTTAATGGAAAATTGCAGTTACAGTTAACTAGTTGGTAAAATCAACACGTTGAACTATTACCAGTTATGGTGCTGCAAACTGCATATGAGAGTGAAATAATTGATAGGATGACAACAACATCGAGTCTTTTTTGGAATTTTTAGTTCCATATATAGTCATTTTTGTCTACATTTACATTCTAATATACTTGAGTCAACTAGAATCAATTCGACTGCCACCATTTTTCACTTTTCCAGGTTCTTGGAGAATCATTGCACAAGCTTACTTCTAAAAGGTACCGTGGAGAGTAAGTAACAAATAAACAATCCTCAGTGTCACCAGTTTGAAGGCAACCCAGTGAAGAGAAATAGAACTTTGGTTTATTTTCCAGAAGCCTCACTGCCCTGTTATGCAGATAGTCATCAATTAGGAGGCAGACACTTGTTGTGAATAGTGAGTGACAGAAAATAAATGAGAAAATCAGAAAAGCCACTGGAGGTAAAGTAACCATAATATACTTGATGAATAGCTATTTATTTACTGTTGTACAAGAAGGTGACCAGACATCTTCGAAAATGTCATTTAGAGCCTCTTAACTTGCTAGAAAGGCCCCAACAGGGCCGAAACAAGTGTGTGTGAGAGTGTGTCGCACGGACCATCAGTTGAGTGTTGGGTTGTACATGCGATATCACCTTTTGGGCGTGAATAGATCGCCTCAAAATAGACTAACATCCTCTTTGACACAGTGATGTGTCTGTCTGTATGTGTGTACTCACCACGAAGATGTCGTTTACATATACTATTCCTTATCTGAACATATTCCATCACATTGTCAATGACCTACGTGACAAACAAAACACTGACATGTTCTGTCGTCTGTGAACTGCTGTCTCCGTTAAACAAGTGTCATTACAAACTCAGCTCATGGGAATGTTGCCGCTTTGTTTACAGGTAAGATCACAAAGTCCAATGTGTGAAACTTGTCTGTGCCGATCAAAGGTCCCTGCCCCCGGCGTTAAGATGCGATCCGGTCGTGACGTAAGGACTGAGCTCAGGTCGCTATGAGCTCAGAATCCAAACACAAGTCAAAACATATGAGGTGGCTGACGGTTTGGGCATGTAGCAATCACAGGGCTCGTGGCTGGATTTCAAACCTTGCACAAAGGTCTTGATAACTTACTCTATTTATTCTTGCTTGTGTGTGCTATCTATCTGTATATGTGTATCTATATATGTGCATGTGTATATTGAGTATATATATTATATGTAGGTATGGGTATGTGTGTGTATATATATGTATGTATACGTGTGTGTGGGCATGTATGGTGACATATGCGCATATGTGTATGCATTTATATATGTGCGTATATATCTTTCCTGTTTTTTTTGTTTGTTTTTTTTCTAATGTTGCTGCTGCAACACCCGCATTTCCCCTATGGGGATCAATAAAATATTATCTTATCTTATCTTATAATGCAAATCACTGGTAATGGTCACTTCCTGTTTCACTGGCATTGCTGGACTTGATTGAATTATCTGCAGGGTTGTCCAGCTATTCATCAGAGCACACTTTGTTGGCTTTACATATCGATTTCATTGTGACAAAGCAACAGGCTGGTCCCTTTACTCATATCATAAAAGACACACCTAAAAGTAAACAATGAAGGATTTACAATTGGTTGGCTTAGCAACTACACTACGCAATATGATTACAATTGAATTTCACAGATAGTTTTATGAGATTATTTTTTTCTCATTTCAGTCAGCAGACTGCTGAGACTACTCCTGCTGAGGCTTTGTATAAATCACAACTTATCCATATGTCTCATTCAGAACAAAGACAAATTCTCAGCTCCTGATTTGAGTTTCTATGGCAACCTAAATATTCAGAAAAACACACAAAACAGTTTAAGAATAAGAATAAGAAGTGCATTTCAATTGACTTTTGTATGGAAAGCAATTGTGAATTCCATATACAGTATGAAAACCTGACTTTTGAGCCTTGAAGTAGTCAATTTTGGGTAACCATGGTAACAAATTTCCACACCCACAAATCTGAGAGGAATGACTGAGGCACGGCCACCGACTACTCCTTGCTCAGCTTTGAATGAAAAATGTGTGTCTCCATCTGGGCAACTACTGAGACTTTTGGTAGTGTTGCCAGTAACCATGGCAACAACAAAAAATAAAAAAAATAACCCAAAACGCCCTGAAAAATCCCATGGGAATGAATGTCGGGTGAATTTAGATCTCTTAGCAGGCTGATTAAATGCAAGGGCTGACAACAAGGTCTGTGCGAAAGTTAGCATTCATATGTATAATGTAATATATGTCATTTCTGTGGCGCTTTTAGCATTTCTTTCTTTTTTTTTTTCCAGTGATCAGAGTTGACTGATTTAGATGAAGGCCCTGAGGTTTCCATCTACATAAACGGTGATCGGAGCGTCCGAAATCAGGAATAAAGCTCTTGATATCCATAAGCACACCGCAATTAAGATCTTGTTTAATGCTGCTTTTGGTTGACCACAGACTAAGACGTTGTGCAAATACTGCCTGTGAAACAGCATGATAATGTTGCCAAAGGGAGTTAGGCCTGCTTAGAGGAACAAAGGAAAGGGTTTTGCACGGAGGATTAATAATTCAACGTTGGTTCCACAGAGGTATTCTACTCGACCTCTGAAGATTAATTAGCAGAGCATTGCATGAAATGCATCCCAGTAATTATCCGCTTAGGTCTCGGCCTCAGCTGTTGGCCTGCAGACTTGTTACCCTTTCAAACTCCCGCCCCTAATCAGATGTTCTTTTCTGTCACCTGCGAGACTCGAATAAGTTTAAAGTTCAAGATAAATCTTGACTCCAGTTTGTCTGTCAGGTGATATGAATGATCCCATTTTAATGCTATTAATGTCTTTAATTGCCCAAAATGTATAGCTGTGTTCTGGTGAGCTATGAAAAATACAAATAAAAACATGATTTAGAAAGCGACAGAGACTGATTTTTAACCTTCACATATTCACATTGTTTAAAAATGTTGAAGAGCTGATAGTTTCTATGTTAGATCGTCGCACATATTCATGGTATTTCATATCATACGATACAGATTTTTAATCTTTACCAAATAGTCATCAGCTCGTGATTTGCCCTGAATGTTCCGACATCCAATACTTGGGCCTTTTGTGAAGAAGCAATTAAATCAAATAAATATTAATGACAAATAGCCACAACAAAAAACTACCGAAACAATACAGCTGGGCACTACGGAGATCCACAGTCGGCTGGGTTCGGCGGCTTTAACCGATGATTTACATTCATGCATTCATTCATTATCTATGTAACTTATCCTGCGTGGAGGGTCATTGGGTGGCTGAAGTCAATCCCGGTCCATCATTGGGTGAGAGGCGGGTTTCATCCCGAACCGGTCAAAGTCGATCTCAGTGCCACATATAGAGACAGACAACCATGCACTCCCTCATTCACAGGCTCTCCAATGAACCTTCTAAATGCTTTTGGACTGTGGGAGGAAACCGGAGAACCCGGAGGAAACGCACGCAGAGAACGGGGAGAACATGCAAACTCCATGACAGAAAGGCCTCCTGTCGGAATCCAACCAGGAACCTTGTTGCTGCGGAGCGGAAGTGAAAACCGCACGACTCACGTTATGTCTTCAAAACACCATCTAGTGACCCCCCCACCCCCATGTCTCATGGACGAGGGCCGGGTCGTCCCTCACGATCTTCCCATGATGAAACATTGGTTTCATCACGAGATAAATGCCCATGATCACATCAAGTGACCCTTCCCTCAGTGGGCACTTGACATTACTCACAGCTTAGTGAGGCAGTTGAGGTCTGCTGGACAG
Source organism: Fistularia tabacaria (assembly GCA_901007705.1). Taxonomy (NCBI): domain Eukaryota; kingdom Metazoa; phylum Chordata; class Actinopteri; order Syngnathiformes; family Fistulariidae; genus Fistularia; species Fistularia tabacaria. The sequence continues at coordinate 57,762 of CAAKHD010007573.1, forward strand.
TGCTCAGGATGTTTTATGGTCGGTCATGGCCGGCACAATCTTTGACACTGTTGCTCTTGTAACTTATTTATCTCAAATCCTAACACCACATACATTTTTATTATCTTCATTTCTTTATTTATTTCTGTTCATCTCATTTTATTTGATTTATTTTTATTTATTTTTGTATGGAGCATCTGGGATCGCACAATTTCCTCCGCTATCAATAAATTATTTCTGATTCCGATTCAGATTCTGGTTATTAGTTTCCGTGTTAAGTATATATTATGCTTTTTTTAACGGGCAAAAAACAAATGTATCCTCTACGGGCCCTCGATAAACAAATTCAAATAATCTTGTATCTTTAATAAAACTTCTCCAGTGTTGTTTTTCCACTTCTCTTGTAATGAAAACACAAAGGGGGGGGAGACAGAGAGAGTGAGAGAAAGAGAGGGAGGGAGAGATGGAATGTAACTGAAGCCTCTCCCACTGTCAGAAAGAGGAAAAAAAAAAGCAGAGGAAGAAGAAAAGTTTCAGTCGTGCCGTATCCTGCGAGGTATAAATACCAGGAGGAGCGTCTGTCTGCAGCTCAGTCACACGACGAGGCCTGGTCTGACCCCGGAAAGTCACTGCCTTTTCCGCTTTTAAGAAACAAAGGTACAAGGGAAAAAAATGCCCAAGTGCCCGAATTGCCAGAAGGAAGTTTACTTCGGTAAGATTAATTATTTGCTTACTTATTTATCTGCATATTTATATTTGTGTCAAAGCGAGGTTTCTTGCAAATACGCCCACTTCCTTTCTGCGACCAGCACGCTGCTGTCGACCACAGGTGCAGGCAGGTTGAGCAACATTACCCCGGAAGCAAGGAGATTTACGGCCAACTAGGGAAGCTGATATTTCAGTAAGGAACAAAAAGCATGCGTCCAAGCGTGTGTCCTGTAAAAAGTGAACAAGTTTTATGCTTGGAAAATGAGGATTCAAAAACGCGCAAATCCACTCTGCTGTGTGGGCGGTGATTACCTTAACTGACCTTGCAGGTCAGCTGCTGGATTCTGTGGGGGAAAAAAACACTATCAACAGCAATTCATTTGCCTAGTTACTCATCACTCACTATTATACAGTTTTAAAACTGGTGCATTTCATGTAAAGTCACCTAAAAGTGTCATGGGCCACCTATTATTGAAATGAATATGACACAATTTACATTAGGTAATGTTTGAAATTTGCCGATTTTTAAAGCATCTGAATCTGAGGAGCTCTTTAACCTGAAATGCTGTTGATGTTACTTTGGGCATTTTTGCAGACCTGACGATGTGGCTACCTCCAATCCGCTCTGCAAGTGATATTATCAGTTAGACACAGGAAGGAGCTTTGGGTGTCTGCTCTTGCACAAACTTTTTTGCTTACTCTATTTCAATATGGGGGATGGAATAACTCCCACTTTATTCTAAAAAATAGGTGGGATGAGGTGACTTTGAAACTGGCCACTTTTTAATCCTTTCTTTCTATCTTTCCAAAAGTCAGCTTGCCTGATGTCAAACACACAGTGCACTTTCCATTCAGGGAAAGTAAATAGTTTCTTTATGCAGCTGAGAGGGAAGATGCCTGGTGCTAATATTTGAGTGCTCTTTGTTTCCCATGTTTCCTAAACGGGTGGGATGGATTTCAAACCGATGCTTTGTTAACACGACAGATTTACCTAGCAGGCGCCAATTTCCCCTCCATCTCCTTTGCTTAGCTTTGTTAAAGATGGAAACCATCAGGCTACCGCTGCCTGTCGGAAATGACGCAGAGGAAATCTGGTCCTGATCCAGAGACAGAAACCTTGAATCCGACGGTTATGCTTAGACTGCAGGTTGTTTTTTTTATCTAACTATTGGAAGCAAGGCGAAGAACATTGACATCTGCAGGAAAGCTATCAATGCGTCAATTTCTTTGCCGCATTTATGTCAATGTCACAGGTGAAATAAAAGTTTAGAAATTTAGCTTTAAATTTAACTGGAGAACAAGTGTTTATGCGTGAAAGAACTAGATTTAACTTGTCTGTGAACATCAATTGGGAAGTAAGCACTTATTTTTTTATAGCTGAAATGCATCAAGGTTGTACGCGAAGCAAAGCTACAGATATTTCCAGCAGTATTTTTACATTTGCAGATACACAAGAAGGGATTAATGACCTTGCGTTCGGTGTCAAAGTGCAAAAACTACTAGCCTCTTCTCGCAGCTAAACAAAATATTACAAACAATGGTTTTGCATTTTCCCTTCAGACATAGAGGCAATCTTCCAACAATCATTAAAAAGGTCTTTGTTAAGTTGTTGCTTATTTCATTTTTCTAAGGCCAGCCAACTTTAACAGGGAGTAACAGAAAAATCTTGTAACCTTTCAAATAGTTGGCAGAGGCTTTTCTTCCTTTACTGAGCTATGTCAAATATTCATGGTGCCTGACTTGGAGTGAACAATGAAGACAAGTATATTTGGTTCGATTTTCCTTGACATATGAAAGGTAAAATCTAACCTGTTCTAATAAGCAACATGCCACGAATAAAATCTAATGACAGAATACAGAGGGTTAACCCTCACTCTAACCCATCAGCCTTTTTGTCTAATTTCCGGCAGGGTTGTACGCCAATGTGTGCTTTGCAAACTACAAAATATTCCCATCAGTGAGGTTAAATGTGGGTTACTGTATTTAGGACCTTTCTCTGAACTCTTAAATGTTTGAAATGGCATTATCAGCTACTTTTTATAGCAAGATAGTTATGTAACCTCTCCATGAATCTTATTTGGGATGGAATTAAGTGAATAGTTGAACCACCTCCCAGCACTGTGTGTTTTTCCATTCACGTTTGTGTGTTTGTTTACATTGGACTGTTGTCATAACTCGCCAGACAGTTGATGCAAAGAGCAGATTGAGTTATTCCTGTCCGTCGCCTCCGCTACCCCGACTCCAACCCCCTCCTTTTCTTGACATATTAACATGTAAAATAAATTTCTTATATAAGCCTTACAGGTCTGTATGCAATGAAGTGTAAAACAGCACGTCTCACTGAACAATTACACTGGACTTTTAGCGGTAATCTGACCATTGTGGCTTAAAACAGGCAATCCTCCAATGTTTGCTCAGTCCACTAGTTTTGATATTGGTTTTTAAGCACAGTAATTAGACTACCACATTCTCCTGAAATGATCTCACCGAACTGATCCGACCACGCCTGGGGCAACTTTCTCATTTTCCATTCTCAGTCACATCATGTCATGCTATTTTTACAGCTCACAAAGAAATGTGTCAACTGCATCCTGTGATTGTAGTTTGGCTACTTTCAAGTTATTTTAATTTCTCCACGCTGTCCAATTCAGCGAGTGTTAATCGTGCCATTGTCGTCTTCACTTGCGCCACCATTTTGCTACAAATAGCCTCAGATTACACTTCTCCATTTTTTGGGCGTTGTGCTCTCTCAGGTACCCCGCAATTGTTGCTCTTTGCCTGCTGCTTTGTTTACTTGCCACCCATGGGAGTTGCATTGAAAGTCTATGAGTAACATGTGACACATCGTTTACGGGCCTCATGATGGGCGTTTCTGCAGATCAATAAAGGCATTCCTTATCAAAGTTTATGGAGGCAGATGACAACAGATCCTTCAGTCCGGTTTTCCCTCAAGCACCGCACCCAAAATATGTTCTCAGGTTTATCTAAGGACAGATGTTGTCAGTATCATTAGACTAGAATGCAGGGTACGGGCCCAATATGACCCTTGGACCGCTGCAGTTTCTGTCAAAAGCCCAGCTACAGATGGGAGGCTGTGGTTATTAACTAGGTATTTTCATGTGTTTGGCAGCCGAGAGAGTGACATCGCTGGGCAAGGACTGGCACAGGCCTTGTCTGAGGTGTCAGAAGTGCGGCAAGACATTGGCTGCAGGCTCCCATGCTGAGGTGAGAACACGGACAGTAAATAATTGACGCTGTTAAGGAGTACATTTAAACGCTGCTCGCTCTACTCATCAATTGTTCAAGTTCCTAAAGTCCTTGCATTATATTAAGATTACATTTCATTACGGTTTGCTTTTTACCTAGCTTTTGCTGGAAATGAAAAACCTTTGCACTGCTACAATGAAAGTACCACCGCCATCTAGTGTTTCTATGGTGTAATTGATGTATGACAGAAAAACCAGAGCAGAAATGTAAATAACAAGTGAGGCAGGAAATGACACAGACATCTAAACCAGGCTTTCAATACAATAAACAAACCTTTTTCTCATTTAGCTAATATATTATCATTTGGAGCAGGCAGATTCAACCTCAAAAAAAAACAACTGAATCGCATTTTTTGTTTTCTTTTTAATTCAAAGCTGTACATTGTATGTATTACCTAAAGATTAAACATTACACTGTATAACTAAAGCTATTACAACTTTGTCACCTACAGCATGAAGGCAAACCATACTGTCACAATCCCTGCTATAGTGCTTTGTTTGGACCTGGAGGTAAGCAATGTCATTTAAAATGAGAATCTGTAAGAAACAACAAAATGTTTTCCAAAAATGCACGAAAAGAAACAGTTTCACTTTCACGTTGTACAGCCTACCTGCTGATTTCTGATTGGCTTTATGAGACACTGTGATCGGCTGCGACTTGCCCCGTTTAAAATCTGCCCCAACAACATGGACGAAAATATAGATAATACAACTTTACAAAGGAAATCAGCTCATGGCACCATCACAACAAGACCTCATTGAGGCCTTTGACAGCCGAAGAAATAAAAAGGCTCTGTCACCTTCGCTCACATGGCTTCATCGATGTCATGGGCCAGGATGTTCTGCCTGCTTTAGTGCAAAGCTAAAACCAAATTTACTCATGTCTTCCCTTGTTTCTTCCTCTCAGGATTTGGGCGTGGTGGAGCTGAGAGCCACACCTATAAATAGAGAGGTAAGCGCACATTCATCCTTCACCTGCTCACTTCCTCCCTCTCACAACACTCGATTGCATCATCACAGATCTTTACTATGAACTATTGCACCAATGCACTTTGGCTCCATGTGATGTGTGTGTTCTGATTCTTTGTTAGGTTCAAGACCAGCTGTGGAGCTGTTGCCAGGAAACCAGCATGCCCACCATTTTCATAAAAAAAAATAAAAAAAAACAGTAAATAAACTTTTTTAGAGCTAATGATTCTGTATTCTTGCAAGAAATGAAGTGGATGTCTGTTAAGCTTTTTTTTGTTTAGGTAGGCCACTCTGATTAAATACCTTTTTAAAGTGCACATTTTAACTTTTTTTTCTGGCTGCCTTTCCTTTCGTTGAGACTATACTGTCACTCACTGAATAAAGTTCCTTAAATCGGAGTCATTAAAAATGCACAAATGCTCTGCCTCGAATTGGTTAAACAACACATCTCACTATTTTCTGAGCCATAAACCTTACATGCTGTCTATTATACTTTATTACCGAGAATAATGAGCTCCTGAACGAGAACTTCAGGTCCAAATCTCTGACTGGAAAGTCTCACGACACAAGAGAAACCATTTTCTTTTCCATGCTGGCCATCTTACTCCGTTGGAGTAAAGTCATGAGTTTCCTTCAGCTCAATAGCCATAAACTTTTATGATCCAAAACCGTTATAAAAGTTACAAGTCCATGCGCAACATGCAGTGAAAAACATATCCCCAAAGAAAATTTCACCACATGGTCTAAAGCTTTTAAGATGACAAATATATCATGCAAACTTCCTCAACTGAAAGAACGGACCAGCAGATGTTCACATTTCCATTTTTCTGATCACCCTAAAGACCCTGGGTTTAAGATTTAGTCTGAGGACTCTCTAAAAGTCTCTGAATATCTTATAGTATTTTGCCTCTCCTCTGAAAGCTGCCTATAAAACTGAAGATCTGTTGACATGTGACACATGTCACTCCTTGCAGTGTTTTTTGAACTCTATTTCCACAAGAAAACCACAAGATCCTAGTTTGTGGAGTGTAACTATGGCAAATATATCATCAGTATCACAATTACGTAAAATCAGAGTAGGTAGTTGCAGGCTACGGGTTGCAGCACTCAGTTTGATCAGTGGTTTTCCATTTACTAAACAAGTCACAATAATGAGAGACAAGCAATTATTCAATTACTTTTATCATTTCCAAAACTACACACATACACATGTACATATAATATTTAATTTTATGTCAATAACAATAACAAAACTGATGAATAATAATTGAAGGGAAATTTACAGGGACCATTTCATAATTTTAGGAATGAAGGGAAAAGCAGCAGCAGCAGCAGCAACCTACCCCCATTTTCATTTCACCCCATTAACCTCAAATCCCATAATTCAGTCGACTATCAGGTAGAAACGACTTCCATTTCCCCCGAAACTGCCTGATGCGGGCCAGGTGTTTATTTTAGTTTTTATTTTAATTTATTTATTTGTTGTAAAAGCCAGGGTCTCTCCTCACTCGTTCGCCAGACATGCTAGCTGAACTTAGCATCAAGTGAACTAGCCGCTATTAACCTCAAACGTCACAGCTGCTGCTGCTTCTGTGTTTGACGAGTAAAACAAACAAAAAAATAATAATAATAACCTAAAACTTTCGAAAACAAAAACAAAAAATCGCTCAAGGCATTATGGTTACAACTTTTCGGCTTAAATTAATAGATAAAAAGCACAAAGTTAGTGTTTTTTTAATCTTCTTTAGCCGGAGTGAACGGTCACCTTCTGACTTTTGTGTGTGCGTGTTTTTCTTTTTGTTTGTGTATTTGTTTGTTTATTTGTTTGTTTTGGTGACCTACCCGTTTAGCTTATCGATGGAATCTCCCCTGTTATTCGTGGTGCATGGTGGGTGGAGGCAGCCCTGGCTTTCCTCTCCATCCCGGCGGATCCGCCAGCTGCTCCGCCGCCGCCGCTGCGCCCTCACCGGCTGCTTGTTGCCGTGGCAACGGTCACAAACAAATCCCCAACACCGAACAGTGCCAGTGTGCCTGTCTGCCTATTTTGGGGTGAATTCACTAAACATTTAATTGTAGAATTGGCAGAAATTGAATGCAATCTCCACAGCTGTTTTTATTTGTGTAATATGGAACTGAAATATAAAATCTGTCTTCTTCTTTTCCTTTAGGCTTTTCCCTGCATGGGTCGCCACAGCGAATCAACCTTCTTAATCTAATCCTATTCTCTGTGTCCTCCTCTCTCACGCCAACTAACTTCATATCCTCCAGACATCTTCTCTTCTGTCTTTTCTCTAGACCTCCTGCCTGGCAGCTCCAATTCCAGCATCCGTCTACCACCATATCCACTATCCATCCTCTGTCCATGAACCAACCATCTCAGTCTGCCTTCTCTGACCTTCTCTCCAAAACATCTAACATGTGCTTTCCCTCTGATGGACTCATTCCTGATTCTGTCCATCCTGGTCGCTCCCAAGAGAACCTCAACATCTTCATCTCTTCGACCTCGAGCTCTACTTCCTGTCTTTTCTTCAGTGTCACTGTCTGAAAACCATACAGCATCACTGGTGTCACCGCTGTCTTGAACACCTTTCCTTTCATTCTGGCTGATATTCTTCTATCACAAAGAACCCCTGAACCTTTTCTCTACACATTCCTGCTTGAAACAGTTTCATAACCTCTCATTCACACGCATATATTCTGACTAACCTTCATTCCTCTCCTTTCCAGAGCAAACCTCCACCTCTCAAGATTTTCCTCAACCTGTTCCCTGCACTCACTACAGATCACAATGTCATCTGAAAAACATCATGGTCCATGGAGATTCCTGTCTAACCTCATCTGTCACCCTGTCCATCACCTCTGCAAACAAGAAGGGGCTTAAAGCTGAGGCCTGATGAAGTCCCACCTCCACCTTGAACTTCTCTGCTCCACGAAATATAAAATCTGTGTTTCTATGAATTATAGAAATATGTTTGAAATTAGCCCCTTTCCATGACAATAATGACTGGGATCATAGGATGCATCCCAGGACAGATAAATCACCGCAGCCATCTCAGGTGTTCTATTTGTTTCTGTGACTCCAAACTTGATTTTCATTCCCATGAGACGGACGATTTATTTCCTCTTCCATAGCCGCGTTTGGAGCACAGCAACGGCCCATTGCTGATGTCGTCCGATTTTTCACATTTGTGCTTCAGCGCTCCTGCTAACACTGAAGGAAAGACACAGATGAATTAGCTCGTGCAAACTACCCTATTAAAAATATTTTTTTAAATTTTTTTTTCTTTTTTTTTAATGAAGTCAAAGACACCGACTGTATTTCTGAACTGCACAATGACAACTGAGCTCATTCTGACTGTTTCTGATGTTCAGGTGCGATGTTATTATCCTTTACATCTGCCAGTTCTACGAGAATTCCAGTATCATGAAATCTATTTGAGTGAAAACCATCGTCCCAGGAACACTGGATCCATCACAAAGCTGAACAGGAGGTCAACAGTATAACATAGTATTTATTATTCACTCAACAGACCATCCTTAGAATTATTCTAAATTAATGTCTTTGCCTCAACTTAAAATGGTCAGAGGATATTTCCAGTCAATGACTGTAAGTCATTTTCTCCACGCTCACTGATGTATTAAGAGAAATACCTCAGTGCTTGAATAGGTTACATCACTTGTGACCGTGACCAGAACATTTTTATTGTTTTATGCACCGGTTTCCAGCCTGGAGGCGGGAAGCCATGTGTTACTTCTACTTTAAATAAATCTTTTTATAATAACCTTGGTGGGTTTACTTTTAACTGGACTCGTGACGACATTTTAGACCGTTGCCACTTGTGATTGTTCAAAAAGTGTCAAGTTTGTGCACCTTTAGTTATCCTTAACCGCGTTCGCCTTAAATTTGTAGCTTTCTAGCCCAAACACCGTCTCCTTTGTTCATGAAATTAATGAAAAACTGTTTGTTTGTTTGTTTGTTTGTTTGTTTTAGCATATATTTAACATTTTAGTGTAGTTTTACTTGGCAAGTACTTCCTTATTGATTCCAGTCTATGTGGGGGTTTCAGCTGAAGTCCCTGTAATCAAACTGCATGAAATAAATGAACAGACTGACTCGTGTAAAAATGGGAATTAGATTATCAAAGCTGTTTCAAATCACACGCTGCGATTCCAGCACGACTCCTAATTATCACCATCTTCATCGTCATTATCATAATACCTTACCCACGTCAGTGTCTCTGTCAGAAAAAGCCCCCACAAAACTCCAAATAATTATTATGGCGCTAACTTGAAATATAGTCCAAGTTTACTACGTCAGTTCTGTGACTCTTAACAGCTGCAGTAGAATCTTTGTATTGCAGCTGTTGACTGATGCTCATGTACATCATTTTAATGGGATGTTTCATGTAAGCGGGTGTGAGCTCTGCTCACTGTAAGCCGAAGGTTTCAGGCGTAAACAATGGGTTTCATTATTCAGTCAAAGCTACATTTTTCGATGTGGAAACTTGAAATCGAGGTCCTTCCCAAAAATGTCTCCCACACATTTGTCCCGTAGCATTTCACTAAATGTGTTTTGGGCTTTTCAAGGGGAAGAGAGAGTGCAGTGTGGCTATTGGTCTCCCACACGATGACGAACTTCCAGTCCTTCGGAGTGCATTTTATTTGACTGTCACCATCTCTGGTTTCACGCAGGCCACATGAAATACAACGTATGAAATTTGGAAACATGTGTTTGCATCTTGAACAATTTTAACTTTGGGGAGTTGTCTCCAGCTCTGAAAAGCTAGATTTGGGCTGAATGCTTCGGTTACGAGGCTCCAACAGAGCAGTCAAGGCTGAGAGCTGTGGTTACTAAGCAGAGTCTGGTCCTCATCTCTCTAATTGAAAATGCATGGTCCTCTCAGCTCTTCTTGCCCCTCTTCCCTCCGTCAATTCCCCTCCGGTTTCTCTATTCCCCTTCCATCTCTCTGTCCTCTCCACCATCCCCTCTTCCATAATTCTCCGCCTCCGTCCATCCTCCTACCCGTCTAGTTACCAGGATTGGGCTGGAGTTGATTATTGCTGGTTCTGCTGCAGTGCCTCATCCCGGCAGATGTGTATAAATAGGCCCTCTGGCGTTGTAATTGCTAATAAGGATCCAGTGAGAGTGTGTGTGTGTGTGTGTGTGTGTGTGTGTGTGTGTGTGCGTGCGTGTGTGTGTGTGTGCGCGAGCACGCGCAGATGGCTGGTTGCCATTTGTTCAGCAGCCAGCTCCTGCACACAGAGAGGAGATTCATCAGAGGCTCCAAGCCCCGGAGGAAGTCTCTGCACTGGGCAAGATAATGAGTCAGCCAGGCCTCCAAGCCTGAGCCTGGAGCTCAAAGAATACATTTGGGTGCATCAATCATGGCTCTCCCGACCCCAACACTTTGGACCGGCCTATGGGGCTAAGCCTAGTAAACAATCATACCCTCCAATTAGGATTCTAGCGGCGTCAAAAAAAAGAGGGCCTCCCAATTCTAGTGGAATTAAATCTCAAGAGTTCAGCCGTTTCACAGGCCGCATTTTGAAAATGTGTGTAATGACAGTGTTTAGTTTTCTTGTTTGGTTTCCTTTTCGTTGGAAATTGATACTAAAGGTGGTTAAAAAATTCCACCGTTATGATCGACCAAATTGCATATTTGAGTAGGCATCGCAGATGAAACTACAGAATGTTCAATCACAAACGGGTCACGCTGCCAATCCCAACCTTCTGTTGTGCTGCCATGGTTACTGTTTACACCACAACCGTGTAAACAAGATATTTTGCTGAGCTACATCGCACATCTACATTTGCTGCTTCCTCTTTCTGCACGCTTGGTCAGGTTCAGATAACAAAAAACAACGGATTACATTGAGGTAATCATCATTTGGGGCTGATAAAACTTTGATTATGACCATGTCATTTGAAATTCCTTAATAATTCATGCCTTTTAGGAATTAATATCTGTGGCGTAAATAGGCGCTAATTGTCAGTACTGGCATGGCAGCAGGATTAGAGCTGTTAGACGCCATGTTGTCCTGTTTCATTTCCCTTCGTGAAAACATGGGCAATGGTTTGCCATTAAATTTTACACAAATCTCGTGCTCCTTTGCTAGAGGCGTGTCCTGTTATTGATGCTGATATTACACCTCCGACCACCTGATGACCAGGATACCACACACTCATACTGATCCTAATGATGAAGATTATAAAAGCTTGTGTATACACACACACACACACACACACACACACACACACACAAACACACACACACACACACACACACACACAAACGCGGGGTGTGCACCTGTTCGCCAGGCCTTCTCTCAACCAGCCCTGAGGTTGTTTTGTAGACAAGATGATTGGGTGGAGGCCTGTGATGAACAACCGGTAGTTTGTGTTCCAGTGATAAATGCTCTGCAGTTTTTTTTTTAAATAGACTCTTCCCATTATTCACCTGGGAAAAAAAAAAAAAAAGAGCGTGATGCAATGAGCTCAGTGTTTCCCCGGGAAACCTAAGACCTTGCTCCGGTCTCTGTTTTCTCCAGATGCGAGATGGGCTGATAACGGTGCCTCTCCTCCCTTTCCTCCATTCCCATCCTTTTCTATTTGTCTTTCGTATCTCCTCGTCTCACAGTTGGGAACAGACTAGAAGTGAAAACAGGGACGGATCAGACCTGCATGCTGTTCTTGTTTGCCTCTCCCAGATCGTCCTGCTGGCCGTCCTGCAGTTCCTCCCATCGAATCCTGCCAGGCCGTTCCTGAAGGGAAAGGAAGGGGGAAACCGAACAATTGAGTGGCAGGTGATGTTTTTCCACTCTAAGCTGCCAGCTTAAAAAACCTGCTCCGGCAAATTGAGTGTCCAGATTTTATTCGTCTGAAACAAGAGATTAAGCAGATGCACATTTTGATCAATATGAAATTCCTGTCATTAGTTTGAAATATTTCTTACCTTTTTTTGAAAAGAGCAAAATTTGTTCGCTTTGGAAATATTTTATTCTTTATACTTAGTTAGCTTGAAAGTTATTCTGAACAAAATAGTGCAACTGTTTGTTTGTATCGCACAAGATTTATCAATGTAACTATATTCTATCTTATGCCTGAAATAAAAAAAAAAATAGCGTGTCTCATTAAAATCAGGACTTTTGTATCCCGCTTTACTTATTTATTTTTTGATTACTGTCACTTCATGAATCTTAACAAAAAAAAAAAAATGAGATAATTGAATGAATTATTTATATGTAGCACATGTATTTTTTTTTTCTCTGCAGCTCCTCCCTGTGAAGCAATGGTGTCCTCTTGTGGTGCTTTGGGAAGGTACAATTTTCAAATCGACGCCAAAAAGAGATCAACTCATGGTCATCATCCTAAGATCAGACACAGGAAAAACAACTCGTTGAATATTTTAAAACTTTAATATACAGTGCCTCATAAATCATTACTAAAAACACAAGTGGTAAAAATCAAATCGAAACAAATAAGTTACACTGTAGTAAAAAGCACTTGAGATTCCTTTTCATTTTTATCATCTGTGTGAACCCCATATGAAAATAGCATAGAAAGTATGCAAACATAGATTTCATTCATATATATAATTTTAAATCTTTAGCTAAATAAACCTTTTGACTCCTTAAAATACCCTTCACCAACTGGATGAAATGAGGAAAACTTACAGCTGCACTTGTGTCCATGCCTCACAATTTCATCTGCGATTTTGTTGAATTATTTAATCAACAGTTTGAAAACATTTCGTGACAGCTTCCCTCTGCAACAAGCCCAACATAACCAGGAGATATAAATTAACATACCAAACATGTGAACAATTCTGCAAAACCATTTTTTGTTTTGTTTGTTTTAATTGAATGGCGAACACTTTTAACATTTGACCTCACAGCTCTCGCACACGACAGTCTGCGCACGCACACACGCACGGACACACACATAAAACATACACACGCACGCGCGCGCGTGCGCGGACAAAACAGTCTGTGCATAGACCCGAGTTCAACTTTTCCTAGTGGCTGGTAACTGGAGCTTCTCCCCGAACTCCCCACTGTGGTAGGTCCTTCCGTTCAAAAGAAAATAATGTTTGAAAAGATTAGTCGCCGGGGCAACAGAAGCTGGGTCAGTACCGAATGGTTTGAAAGAAAGAGTACGCGATGACGTATTAAAACACTCAGCTTTCACAGTCCAACTCAACGCATCCTTACCGCTTAACAGTAAAAATTGAGAAATTGGTGAAACGGAGACACATGGAGGAAATATTTGTCCTCTTTGTCAGCACGTCGCACATCTGCACGACTAGAGGTTTGTAACAGGTCAAAATTTGCACGGAAATGTTACCATGTTTGAACATGTTTCACAAAATATTTCAGGTTTTCCTCTCAGGGCTGCATGACATTTCACACCAGGGAATTCAATTCAGACACCTTTTTGTGCGGAAAGGAAAGAAACTGCACCTGTCAATTATTTTCTAGAACAATTGATTTACTGATTGGTGAGTTTGGTTTGTCAAGAGAGAAAAAATACTCATCGGTGTTCTCGAAGCCTGATATCACACCAGCAAATCATCACAACTAAGGGTTTTCAATGCGGCGTCACAGAGAAAAACGGAAAATATTCACATTTGACAAGCAGGAAAATCACAGATTTTTTTCAGCATGGAGGAACAAGGATTGACAAACCAGTCTGAAAATGTACGACACGTGTCAGCGTTCAAAATCTCAAATGAGAGCAAATAACATTTCAGGAAAGCGGGGTTTAAATCGACAAGATTTCGGGTGAGTTAGGAGAGAATGGACCGAATTTACAAAACAGGTGCGGAAAATGAAATGACGTGGTAAACATAAATACTGAATATTTACTGTGGAGAACAATTCAGCCCAAATTATTTATTTACTTGCATTAACAGTCATAGTGTAAAGGGGCTGAATTATAAAGGGGAGCAGGCATGTTGTTGATGTGATCAGGTTTCAAAATGACAGGTATTTTTTGTGCTGCTTCTTCATGTGAAATCTAAAGAGAAATGCAATTGGGAGTCAGTGGCTCCTGTCAGTAACAGCTTTGACAATGAGGCCCCCAGTCTCTCCAACACACACACACAGACACACACACACACACACGCACGCACGCACGCACGCACGCACGCACGCACGCACGCACGCACGCACGCACGCACGCACGCACGCACACACACACACAGATTGGGGGGTCGGGAGGGGGCTCGAGAAGGGGTCGTCTTGCTCTATTGCACATACATTTCTGCCTTTTTCTTCATTTCTGGCTCCTGCAAAAAAAAATAATTAAGAAAAAAAAATCTCACAGTTATCAACAGGCAGCAAGTAGCATTTTTGTTCAAATAAATTAAAGGGGAAAAAAAGACAAACAAATATGTGGAAAAAGCGCTGAATGAAATCGAAGCCAAATGTTTGATATAATAAGAATAATAATAATAGTCATATCATCAACAACAAGAATATTCACAAAATCAACAATACAATATATAGCTACACAGGCAGAAAGGGTAACATTTCCCTGTATATGTTTATATTTATAAAAAGAAAAGGTCAAACTGATTGTCATTTCAAGGTAAAAAGCATCAAAACATCCAAGGCATCGACAGTGAGGAACAAACTGAGAAGTAGAACTGTAAAAACGACCGGGGAGTTAAAAAACAAAAACAAAAACAGTCACGGAGGAGGACATCATGCGTCTGAAAAAGCTTTAGCCTTGAGAGCCGAAGAGCGGCAGAAAAGAGGCAGCAGTTTTCGAGTGCCTCCCATCCGTCCGTCTCGGAGCGGAGACGGACCCGACGCCGCCCGTCCCCAGCTGTCGCATTTTTGACAGTTCGTCGCGCTGGAACTCGATCCGATGCTGGACGGTTGATGCGGCTTAAAGCAAGTTGTGGCTCGTCAAGAGACGGTGGCGCGCGGGTCGGGGGGTCGGGCTGTCGAGAGCCCGATAAGTTCCACGTCTGGAAAAACGAAGCAGGGTGAGAGTCAAAGTGCTGAGGAAGGCCGCGGCCTGGCGTGGAGAGGCGGGACAGCGCCGGGAAACAGCGGCATCATGGCTTTGATTCGACCGAGCCCTGTGACCAAGAGAGGTAACTCTTCAGAGGCTTTTCAAGCAGAGTAAAGGGGGTGTTGATGACCTTTTGAAAGCCCTCACGCACGCACGCACGCACGCACTCACACACGCACACGCACACACGCACACTCGAGCACATACAATGGGTGCAGATCTGTCCCTGAATGTGCCACGGAAGGAAGTCTCCTTGTACCACAAAATATACAGAATGTCCTTTTTGTCCTTCCTCCTTCCATGTTTGCTTCTCCTGCACGGAGAGGACAGGCCATTGTGCCGCCTTCCTCTTATTGCCAATCCTCGTCCTCCTCATCCTCTCCATCAGACGAGTCATCGTTGGTGCTGTCCCCCCCCATTTGCCGTATCCCGTTGTGCTGCCTTGCGGCCAAGATGGCGGCGGCCTCCGCCGCCGCTCGCTCCTCCGCCTCCTTTTGCCGCAGCGCAGCCGCCTTCTTCTCCTGTTCGGCGTGGCTCTTCATGTGGGCGCTCCGGCTCTTCACTTTGTAGAAAATCCTGCGTGACAAGAGAGACAAGGTCAGCGAGTCTTCGTCTGTCGTGGTAAAGGTTAACGCTTCAGGCCCCTTTCACTCATAAAGTCATAATGAGGTTGAAATGAGCAGGGCTCGCGGTGGTGGCAGTCAGAGAGAGGTCTCAGTCACGTGTGTCACATTTGATTCATCTTAGAAGGGGGGCTTTCAGGGAAATCATACATGAAAGCAGAAGAACGGCAGGGCCCGATGACGGTTCACTTGATCTTCTTAACATCGCATCAAAATAGAAAAAAAAATCCCCCTCGCAGCAGCAGACAAGGCGGGAAGATCTCAACAAATAACAGGAGTGTCCTTTTACAAATGAGATGGTAAGTGAAGAAGGATCAGAAGTGAATTGTATTTCTATTTCTCAATTTGATTACTAATTTCATTTATTATCATCAGGGAGAGTCATTGAGATGAACGTCTCTTTTCTAAATGAGGCCTGAGGAGACACGACACTCACAACAGAGACATTGTCTGCTCTTCATCTAGCTTTGGTTGCAGAGTTGCTCTCTAATTTCGATAAAAAAAATAATTTCCCAATTGCACTTCTTCCCTGAAGGAACTTGTGTTATAAATCATGAAGTCCTGAAAAAAAACAAAGGTAGACATATATTCCCTGGAAACTGTCTGGATGAAAGAAAAGTCGAATATTTATCCCCGGAAAAATCAGCAAAACAATCTATCAAAAAAAAAAAAAAAGAACAAGAAATGAAAGAAAACAAATAAGAAAATATTTAAACGGGATATAGTAGAAGAATGTAAAGCCCGGCTTACATGGCAGGAAATATCCAAAGCCATACACAGAAAAAGACAGTTGCAGAACTACGCAGTAATCCGGGAGCGGCTGCCTTCTCTGAGCCAATCGAGGCAAATCAACTTTAGATATGGATTTTCCCAAATGATGCAACATCAAAAACCTCTCAAGAACTGTCAAAGGTTCGATAAGCCCGCCTGCATTTCCTGTAAAATATTGATGAGGCAGGGTTCCGCTGAATAAACTGTAAGGAGCACACGCTGAACGAGGTCTGAAGAAGGTTAGCGGAGATACCGTAGGTCCACTCTGTGTTTCAGTTGCTAGGACACCGTCGGCGGCAACAGCACCGGGGAGTTAGCAGAGGACAGCGTGTTACCTCATCAAAACACGACCTGGCGGTTTGCTTCTCTCCCGGCCCTCTGTTTACCGGGGCACTTTCCGAGCACCTTTGCCTCCAAAAGATTTGGTTTACATGTCATCAGTTTTGAATGAGGCCGCTTCTCTTACATAACCTGCGTTTGTCGGCTGTAAAACGCAGCCGAAGTCTCCAGCACAACACCAGTGACTGATGGGATTACTGTGTGATCGGTCACCTGCCACATTTCTTGCAGGGGAACTCCCCCTCTTGGTTGGCCGACCCCTTGCCGGACGCTGCGGGGCTTGGCTTGCGCGCGGCGCCGTCGTAGCGCGGTTTGCCAACGGGGTGGGCCGGGTGAGAGGGGTTGACGACCCGCGTGACGGGCTGATCCCTCTCGGCCTCCTCCTGGCCTTTCATGATCAGGACGGTTCCGGCCTGCACGCAGAGAAGCAACAGGTGGATTTAACTTTAAATACATTTCACGCAGAGGCATTTAGGAAAACGCGACGACTTTACGAGCGGGCTCTCCGGTCGGATCATGTTGCCGAGCTTTGTGCCACAAAACACACTTGGACACACAGGGTGCACAGCCTGTCATTGTGGGTGACGTGCACACGATGGTGAAATGCAATGCAGATAATGAGTATAAAGGTTTCTTGCTGAGTCATTGTTTGCTGACGGACATAATGGGGTTACACAATCTTGGGACATGGACAGCGGCAATGTTGTTTCCTCTAGATGCCCAGCAGGGGGCAGAATAAGGGACAGCCTTCCAGCGGGATGTGTCAGGCAGGGTTTACCAGGGCAAACCAGATGACTGGCAGGGTAATATCTAACAAAATAATGACCGTGAATTGGCACCTGGAGACTGAATTAAATTTGAAGCTCAGCGTTGCCTGTTTGACAGTCGCGCATCGTGTCTCTTTTGTGACATCTACATCATGAGTGTTTTTTTTTAAAACAGTCCTGCCTTTTCACGTCCAGTGGAACGGTTTAAAAAGTCAGATTAAGTATCCGACGCTCTGGGTTTTTTTTTTTCCCCTTCTCTTCCCAAATTCAATTGTTTCATCTGGTTTTAATATCCCTCCCCTTAGGCCCTTTAAAAAAAACAAAAAAAAAAAAAAAAAAAGAAGGAAGGGGTTATCAGTGTGCAACTGGCTGCAGCAATCATTGGTCAATGATTTGAAAAGTCCCTTCCTCGCTTTGTGTTTTGAAAGGAAAAACACAAGACATGCGGAAACAAGCCTGGGATCTCTCGGATGGGGCCCTCGCTAACGTGTATGGGTATTCAATCGAGGCTACGGAGGAGCAAATAGAAAAATAACTGTCTGCTCAAATGTGTCAGCAAAAAAAAAAAAAAAAAAAAAAAAAAAAGCAGGTGATGTAAGCGGTGTAACAAGCCGTGCCTTAGCAGGATTTGAAATCTGATAAGGATTGCAAAACTGTAAATAGGATTCAAATATTTGATTGAGGTGCCCAGAATATGAGAGGCAGCAGTGTTGCAAAACTAAAAGATTAAATTTAACAGGATTAATTTGATCTGAAAGTGAGCAAGAAATCAAGGCCAAAAAAAGGCAAATAATTCAATGATTAGCAATAAATTCAGAAAGAAAAAAATAAAAATAAAAAGGACTCTGTAGCGTAATTTAGCTTTTTTTTTAAATATAAGGAGGGGAAAAATGGGGGGGCAAGCTGGTGAGTGCACAAGCTGAGATGGATGAAAAATTTAGATGCTGGTGTCTGTTCGGTTCTTCTGAGATTCAGCATCACTACATCTTGAGAGCTTTGGACGGCAATCCTTGTACTGCCTGACGGGTTGAATCTTAATTGGACCGTATGGTTACACCCTGGCTGTTCAGAGACTACGTGCAAATGTGTGTGTGTTTGTTTTCATTTCCGCTGATGACACTTTCAAGAACCCGATTTAAAGCACCGAGCGTTTCTGATGCCAGGTGTCATTGTTTCTGTCGCCGTTGAGGAAATTAATCCTTGTTGACAAAACAGACAGGACTGGAAAACGAACAAAGCGTCGCCCAGTGTCACGGAGCTCACGAAAAACACACCGGGAGAAAGTGATCCGGGTTCCTTCCCCGAGGAACGACAGCTGAGGGTGTGATTTGAGGTTGTAGCTTTTACTGCGCCTCAAGATGTCAGTCTGTAATGCTGCTCTACGCTTGACTTTTTTTTTGTGAATTAAGTGTTTTGAGCAATGATGAGGAATTTTACAGCCAGCTGGGTTTTTGTTTTGAAACAGGGCCGACAGATCGGCGGCGTTAACATTCCATCTGGAAGCGAAAAAAAAACAAAACACCTGACTACATTCTGCGAAAAACACTCCATTAGGCCTGGTTTCATTTATTGATTTCTCGGACGGAGTCGATTATCGATCTCTCACTCACGTTCTCAGTGAGCTGCAGCGTGTGTGTCACCCTGGTGGGGCCGACATCCTGTTTCCTGTCAGCTGACCCTTCCCACTTCCTGCTGTCCTCCTCCTTCTGTGGCTCCAGTCTGAGGGAGCCCTGCAGAACCAAAGAAGAACAAGTTTTATTTCTAGGGAACTCGTCCTCTCTGTGTAAACGATCATGTACTTCTATCTGCGTTCCCCTTCAGAACTTCCTGGGTGTCACAGTTCGAACGTTCTCGTAAGATGTGCAATTAGTCACTCGGGTCGTTTGAGCATCCAACGATACTCCGGGCAGTTTTTTTTATTCAGCAGTTTCACATCTCAATCAAAAACGCCTGTGTGATGTTGAACTGGGAACGCAAAGTTCATTGAACCTTTTATTTCTTTTTTATCCCAAAATTTAAAGGAAACCTTGAGTGAAACCATGTCTGAAAAGCTATTTTACCAACTGAACTGTCGGCTTTTCAAACTGTTAACTTCATACCCGCGAACGGCCGCGGAGCAAGAGGCATCTTCTATCTCCTAATACATCATTGCATGTTTTTATTAAGGTAGTTGGTGTTTTTGTGGTTGTTTGCAGAGGAAAGCTTTAAGCGGAAAACTGAGAAATAGAATGATGTTTGCAACATCAGATGAGCACATAATTGGTGTAAAAGGGCAGTATTAGGTTCAGTGGTTTGGGGAGTTCAGTAGATTTGAAATGTGATTTTCTCACACAGACGCTCAGCTTCCTGACAAAAATACTTTCTTGAGATTGCTCAAGCCAAAGGGACGAAAATGTTTGACATGATTAAGACATTACAATTCCAGTTTCAAAGACTGTCCAGACCGATTTTTACACTATTGGGGACATTCAGGGAGCTGCCAACACTCTTTAGATACTCTTATTTCTTAACAGGAGCAACGGATCCCTCCAGTTTTGCAGAGCAGAGACGTCAGACGTGACATTCACTGACCTTCTGGTCCATCTCTTCCTCGGTGGTCCTGCTGTCCAGAGGCTCTGCCTCGCCGTAGAACAGCATCCCGTTGCGGCCCATTTTGACATGTTTCTTGTGAGAGTAGTAAAACTCTACACACTGCGCCACCGTCTTGGAGGTCACCTGTGAGCCACAAGAATGTTCGGTTACCAGAGCTTTACCCTGTTTTTAATGTCACTGTGCGTTTGAGATTTTTTTTTCCAGGGCATTTTGTCCGCACGTATTCCAGTCAAACAGTCAGAGCAGAAAAATATGATTGGATGATCCGGAAACATGGGTTAGGTTTGCTTTTCTAATGTCTATAGTGATACTTTATAATGGGAATTTTGTTTAGGAAATCCTCAACCCAAGGTGTTTCGTGATGACATCGCAGTCTCTCTTGAATTTATTACGAAATTCTTGTTCCGTCATTCTTACGTGCAGCGTTTGTGACGTTGAAACAAATTTCATGCGGGAAGTAGTTGGAGAGCGAAAACTAGCGCTACGTCGCGCCGTAGGAATGGAACTCCGCGGAAGTCGAGAACCTCCGGTCGTCTGAGGATTGGCAACCGCTGGTTACTTTTCTCCAAATTTTCAGGTCATTTCTGTAAACTTTGTCATGTTTTCCAAACTTCTCGAGAAAGAAAAAAACAGTCAGGCCGCTACTAATTACAGCAGTGCGTTTTTTTAAAGAATCGAGATCCGCTTTGCTGCCATGGATTTCAGCGACACACGCCTCAAAAGAATGGGAATAGAGAAGTTTCCAGACTCTGTCACTCTTCTGCGACTTGCTTCTGCCAGCCAGGCTAATAAAAGTTAGGCCTTGACCATAAAAAAAAGTTTTAGTGCTATACTATAAAAATGGCCACCCCCGTTGTCACTGAAGGGATTTCGGCAAGGCGTGGGTAGGCGCTCAAAAATCAATAAATAATGATGGTTTGTGAAATTCCATGCACGTATGATTGTCGATGTCTTCTTTAAAGACTTTTTGATGCACCTCAAACTGAAAATTCCGACGTTCCACTAAAACCAAACTGATGAGAGACTACAGAGGAGACAGAGCCCTAAAATGTCAGTTTAATAAAAAAAAAAAAAAAAAAAGAAGGAAGAAATGAACGGCTGCGAAGCTGATCGATGTGTAAATCATCATAAACACGGGGGTCTGCTGATGCGACGTGAGACTCTAAATCAAACTGTCACTTCAGCCTCCTATTTGGGGAGCAAGAGGCGCCGAAGGATGCAGACCTGTGAGGGCGTCCTGATAGTGGGAACAAAATGTGAGGGGCTTTTGGCAAGCCTTCGTGACTAATATTGCCGATTATTTACCCTCCCAAAACAACAGAACTAATAAAGGCCCTTTTAAATCAGGAGCCATGCAAAGCTGTTGTTTTCACTTGGGATTTGCAAAGTGTTTGTAGCAATTTTCTAAATCCAGGACTTGTTTTTTTTGGGGGGGGAGTGAAACTGAACGTACCTGTTTCTGCACCATGAAGAAGTCCTTCTTGTACGTGGCAATGGCTTTATTGAATTGACGTCGCTCACTTGCCGTCCAGCTGTCTGATCCTGAGGGACGGAGGGAGGCAGGGAGAGAGAGAGGGTGAGTCGGGATGGCAGTGAAAGACATTTAAAAACAGAGAGATGGAGTGTGTCAATACGTATCCACAGAGTACGCGGAGACTGACGAGCTCATCCCTGCCCCCGCCTTAAAACACACACACACGCACTCTCGCTCACTTCATAAACAATGGGTCTCCTGTCTTCTGCAACAGGGATTAACCACATGCTGTAAACCCCCTCCCTCCCTCATCGTGCTGACCCTGACAATCCTCCTCAGTCTCTCGGCCGCCCCCACCTCACTCTCGCTACCGCAGCTGCCGCTGCTTCAGGGTTCGCGCGTTTCCCAGGGCTTCTTCAGGACGTTTTCATGAACAAGTCACCGCAGTTGTGACAGATAGAACACGGCATCTTTAAAAATGTAAGACGCAGGGCCAATTATTTGATCTTCTCAGGGTGTTTCGGGGCTGAACACACACGCAGAGAGTGGTGTGCCGGTTAATACAATGGAAAACTCTTTTCAATCTGTTGTATGCACCGTTAAGTTTCAATGGTCGATTAAAAATGTCCGCCTTTACCTTAGTTACGTGGTCATCTAAGATAAGATAAGATAATACTTTATTGATCCCCAAAGGGGAAATTCCTTTGTCGCAACAATAACAATATCAATAAACACGAGTCTAAATCTAAATGAGAGAGATAGTTAAAAGGCAAAATGTGATCAATCGATCAATCGTTTTGAAGTTATCAAATGAAGAAATAAAATTAGCATTTCGCTAATAATTCTATTCAATGGGAAAGGAAGGGAAGTACCTTAAAGCTAAATGCAGGTGTTTTAAAACAACCACAAACAGTCTGATTTGCCATACTCATTTCTGCTGATGCAAATTGCTTCCTCTTCGTGACAGCGATTGATTTGTCTACAATGACAGCATTGACAGCGAGCCCTCCATGCATAGACAGTGACAGCATGGGAGTAGAGCTGAGTAGAAACGCACACTGGTGGTCTGGAAATGACTAATAACCCTTTGGGAAAACACTATGTTTTCCTCGGGGATCCATCGACTCTGGTGTTTCAGTAGTCCTATCGGTTGGTTATACATGCAGTGTAGCTGAAGATAGTTTGTGGCACAGCAAGAGACTGCCGCTGCTACGGGCCGCATGGAGCGGTGAGGCATTAGAAAAAAAAAAGAAAAAAAAAATGCTCGCCATTCAAGTACCTGGTATGTTTTGTTCTTTCTGCTGTCAAGTCAGGGCTCTGCAGGGTGAACAGCTGAGGAGTCACGCTGTTCACCACCGGCTTGTTTTTGAGAGCGCTAGAGTAGGCGCTGTGATCAAAAACGGGAAATCGATTTGTGGCGGACAAAGGTTTTATTTCTAGCTGGACATAGATTAATACAGAGGGGGGTCCCGATTTTTTTGTCAGATCAGCGCTTGTGTGGTAAATGCCACCACAGAAACAGCAGGCTCCTGTTTATTCACTAAAGCTGGCCTCCATCCATTTCCTATCAGTTAACCGAGATTCGATGTCCTGAAGGGTCGGAGTTGCTGCGGCTGCACAAGCGCAGTCGTTTGTATCGATCGCAAATTGTAAAACGCAGCATAAAAGAATGAGCCGTTCTCACTCTGTGAAGCTCGTACTACTGCACATTGCAAAGGGAAGGATGTTCACTCACGCCCCCTGCTCTATTATGATGGGACGTGGAAAAAAATAAGAGCTTTTTCTGAAGTACTGTTTTTTCTTCTGGCTTTGTGTCCTCGCCTCGATACACAAAGACGATCCCGAAGTAGCTTTTTAAATCAAAGTTTTCGGACGAGGTGCCCCGTGACCTCGGCGAGTTCCTCCTATCTTGACTATTTACCGTTGCGCTTTTCCTCTATCAAGTACCCGTATAAAAATGTTGGCTTTGTTTATCACATCCAGAAAAAACAAAAAACAAAAACTGGTATTTACTAACATCTATAATCTAATGCTTCCATTTGGAGGATTAATAGATTAGTTTAGCCATTCCACATAGCAATGTTAGGATTTGCAGAGGTAAAATGCGAATTTTTCTTCTCTCTTAGTAATTAGTCAGCACAAGATACCACATTCCTTGACATTATACTTCATCTTTCACATTTTAATGACTGGAAAATTGGTCATCTGCTCCAACGTTTCTAAAATGTTCTCGTCCACGAGCCAATGAACTAACTGGAACATTAAAATAGTCCATTAAGTAAGTCCCTCGTTGCAAAAATTATCAGTTTGGGGTCGGTCCTGACAGGAAGATCGGACAAACTTCAAATATTTTTCCTGTACAATCCAAGATTTTTAAGGACACTTTTGCCTTCATCTCTCACTATCAATAACTTCTTTTTCATGACTGGAGAATGAGTCAACAGTTTTCCAAGGCTCCCTGTCTGTTTGGGGACCCTGAGGCTATGTAGGACTCTCCGCCAGTCCATCGAAAACACGAAAAAAGCGAGGAAGTGATTCACCAAAACCAGGAGTATGAATCAAAAAATATGAGCAGGACCACCACATATGTTTATTATCAGACAGTGTTGATGGATATCAGGAAGTTACGACAACCCAGTGGAAGTATTCTACAAGCTCTCATTTGGGTGACTAATCATTCACTGGTGATTGAACCATGTTGGAACATCCTGGAAACCATCCAGTTGTACATTAGAAATAAACAAAACATCTGTTGCAGCACTCAAATGTTTTCCGAGTGACTAACCTGAGTAGTGGTAGCCCGACAAATGATGAGACTTGGGGAAAATAGGATTCTTCAGCAGCAGCAGAGAAAGAGCAGCCTGAAAAAGAAATTATATATTCAAGTTAAAATACCCCCTAACAAATAATGAGACATTCAGGAATAAAGTTCGACGACACTTCACGGACTATTTTATAATAGCAACTTAATAACATCTTGTCTATTTGTATTTAACATGTCACCGATATTCATGCTGGTTTTTTTTTTTGTTTTTAACATTTTCTGGATGGTTATTCTCGCTGATGTTCAGAAAATTTCCTGCTAAGGTACTTTCCTTAACAAGAAAATATAGTGAATCACATTTTGTCTTTACCAGGTTATGATCACAAACACATCACGACATGACTCGGCCCTATACACTTCTACCTCTTTCATGAAAATTAAAGACGGGGATATTTTGATCTTTTCTCTTCATAATGAGATGTTTACACAAAAATCATGGAGATAATCGTGGAGATAATCATGAGATAATCACTGTAATGTCTCTTGTTGACAGACAAACTGCACACATTAACAGAGCAGAGTCTTGACTTGTAGAGATCTTTGCAATTTAGCAATATTTAGGCAATTTTACGCTCTATATCTGAGTTCAATCAGTGTGTAAACACACTGAGTCATGTCATGAACTCCTTGCCTGCAGGTAACTCGTGAGCGAGAACCCCCACCCCACCCGTCCCCGGTATTTTTTCCTGGCTTGCCTTCAGTGTATTACATCACTGTAACACTCTCCAGCATTGTCCAAATGATAAAACCTCTCCCTTGAAAAAGACCGTCTTGACTGTGTGAATGTTTGCTCGACCACTGCAGAGAGTGGGCGCCTTAACGGCCCCCCTCCACATCCCCCCTTGTAGTTTCCTTGACAACACTGGCCCTGTGCTGGTGGCTAGGCCTTGCATCTTCACCACAACAAACAACAAGAAAGTCTGCATCAGGGTGCAGGGCAAATCACTTTTTGCAGCATTCTACTAAAAGATTAGAATTTCTACATTCTACATTTCTGTTCTTTCCAGTTATCACAGACCCTAGTAAAGCAGTGGGTTGAAGAAAGAAGAAAGAAAGTAGTAAAGCAATGGGTTGAATTAATTTTTTTATTTGCCAAAAAAGGCTTGTTTTGAACAAAACAAAACAAAAACAAAAAATTAAAAAAAAAATAAAATAAAATAAAATAAAAAAATCGGAATTATTGACAAGGAAATCTCAAACATCATTGGGAAATTCGCTGAAAGTAAGGCGGCTTTCAGAAATTAATTTCGTAACCAATCAGATATGGTGATGGAGATTAATATCGAAATCAGGGTGTCCGCATATCGTGATATCAATTTCTATTCAACATTTAAACACCATTAGCTTCCTGTCATTCACTTTCGTAACAAGATACAAAGTAACCACATGCAGCATGGCTATTCTTAGAAGCAACACCTTTCTTTTCCCCATTAGAAGCAGCAACAACCCCCCGGTGGTCTTTGGTCCACACTCTCTCACCGCTCTTTTCCCTTTTACTTTTCCTTCTAGATCTTCGACTATTTCTATTTCAAAGAGGTGAGCGGGGACAAGACGCTGGAGGTGCTGACACGTGACGTATGACCTCATTACCAAAACGAGGCGAATCGTGTTGTTCTTTGTTTTTGTTACATCTAATCATAAGCAGCAACATCCCATCTCGACACGTGTTTTGTTTGAGCCGAGCGAAATCATCTGTGTGCTTGTTTTATACATTGGTCAGAAATGGGTTCCAGTTGTGCTTGCCTTGCAGGATTACGTACTCAGTGACTGCACTGCAAAGCCCGAGTGGTCCCTGCAAGCTCTGAATAACCTCTGATGTTTGCACTGGTTTAGACTAATTGCAGTCTTTTTTTTTTGTCATTAGGGAGCAAAAGCAGTTAAATAAACAAAAAACATTTTGCCACTGGTGATTTCTACACTCCCTTTCCTGAAATATTTATAATGTTGTCAACCTTTTTTTGGTGATTAAATCACATTTTTAGGTGATTTATTGCCGAGTTCATGACATTTCTTCCCTGACTTGCCGCGATACTGTATGCTAATTTTCACTGATTTTTCTAGGATGTAATTATATGTCATTTTGATTGTACTATTAAATTCCTCCATTACTTTGCTTTTTACTTACATTGAAAATGAGGACTTCTGCGCCGCTGATTCCAACATTTAAACTATAAATAAAGAATGTATATTTTGACATTATTTTCATCTCTCGAACCCCCAAGGGTCTAGCGACTCGCCGAAAACAAAAAGTGGGGCATCTATCTGTTCCAGAAATTTTCTTTGGTAATTATAATAATTTAGCATTTTCCCACCTTCTTCAGGCAGATACAACTGTCTTTTATGTGGATGGTTGCCTTCAAGGAAAGCTGACAGAACGCAGATGAAAGCGTGAGGCAAGTAAGTATAATGCTATATGATCCATCTGGCATCTTAAAAGCTAAAAGCATCCCCTCATTCTTGAGCGAAGCACTGACTTCTGCTATAATAAGGAAGAATGTGGCTGCAACACTATACCCCTCACTATACCCCTCAGCCTCGTGCGTCTCACCTCGTTGCTTTGACACACACTTCACCTCTGACTGCGTAACCAAAGCATTTAGTGTTACAGTCATTCCAGTGCACCAGTGATTTCAACGGCATAACTGAAATTCTACAGACTACAGTCACTTCCGTTCAGTAGAATTTCTCGGATTAAGGCGTTCAATCGCAGCACTTATAGTTAGTGCACAAATGAAACCAGTTTAATGGCACACATTAGTTTTGATGATGATGAAACAGGTATTTTGATGATCAGAACCAATATAAGTCAAATTTTTCACCAAGAACTTTTAGAGGGAAACTACAAGGGAACTGCGAATTGTTGTGTTCAACCAAGAGAGGGATTAGTATCACTTAATCCATTTAAATCCCCGTGATACAGGCTGGGTAACAACTGAATAATTTTGCATGCACTGCTGCACTGGTAATGAACTTTCTTTTATAGAGTTGCATTATCATTTAAATACTGAAGGAGATCTAAAACTTGTTGATGCACTTGTCAAATTATCTGTATTCTACCTCTGTCCATTAATAGATGATATGAATTCAACAATCTCTTCTTGAAAAAATATAACTAAACTAAGCACTAAGCCTTAACAGTTAGGAATGGAAGGAATATTTAAGGGTCTGAAGTGCCAAATAATACAAACTCATAGTTCATGCAACATGCTGAACACATCAGCTTTCAGTATAAAAAGGGATTCAAGGAAACTTAGCGTGTAGTTTCTAATGTGAAGCGCTTCGCGATAGAGGCTGTCTGTCGTAGCTGCTTGCAGCTGTAGTTGACTAAACAATATGCAGCAGGTAATGTTTTCTCTGTAGTTGCATGCTATTGAAGTTAGCTAAGACACTTGGCCTCAATTCATGTTAGTACACCGATGCAAGAAGCTAAAGAAGTGTCTTTTGATGAAGCATTGGCATGCTACTTTAGTTAGCTAACTACTTGTCATGGATGAATTTTCGGCCAAATGTCAGGCTCGGATACTGCTTCTGTGCATTTCAGCCATGCCGTCATCTTTCTGTTGTCAAATAAAATACTTTGCTACGGATGGTGTTAGCCACGTCTTAACATGATTCTGTTGATAGCGAAGACATCTTGCTCCAGCAATTGTTTCTTGTGAGCGAGCACTTCTTGTGAGCTAATATACTTGCAGACAAAATATAATTGCAACTATAATTTCAACGATTCTGTATAACACAAGTCAAGTGATGTCAAAATACTTGCGTTGAAATAAGAGAAACAATGTTGTTAAAAGTTCAAGACAAATGTTATTTGTCTTAGCGACGACCCAAGTGTGTAGCATACATCAGCAAGAATATTAATGTTGCTCAGTTTATAGATAAACAGCAGCTTTTAGACGTTTCTCATTTTTTGCCAACAGATGATTGGAAAAGGATGGACTTCAGCCACCTTCCCCCATTCCCCGACATGGAACTAGGTCTGCTTTGAATGCTTTTAAAATGAATCAATATTTATAAAAACTATGTCATCTTCAGACTTTAAGGAAACTAATTCTGCACATAAAACAATGTGCGCCGTCGTTTTCGGAATGGGAGGGAATGGAAAATACTAAACAGAGGATGTTGAAGTTAGAGCTGTCATTTTTCAACGGATGGAAATCCCTGCCCAACAAGTGAATACAGATTGTTCTTTTGTGCTCACCATTATGTCCCCCTTGCACTCGTGCAGACAATGGTGGGCCAACTCCTGGTTGGTGCCCCCTCCGCTCAAAACGCTAGAGCAGGCCAGGTGCATGAGGTCTTCCACTGAAAAAAAGAACCGAAAACCAACATCATATACAGAGATGAAAATGCAATTTGAAGTATGAGGGAGAAAAATCTTCCGGATTTCTACATGTGTTGCTAAACAGGACTGAATGCAGTTATGTCGGACATTTTTTACCATGTGATAGTTACATCAGGGGGCTGGACATTTCCTGTGCATTCTCTGAACAAACTAGTATGTCAGTGGAATGGACAAAGAATTGTTGCAGTGACAGACTACATTATTTACTTCTGTATTTCACAAACAGGAAGCTGATGTACTAAGTTACTTCTTGTTGTTTTGGAGGAAGAAGAATAGTCAGCATCAAACTGGGGGACAATTAGCTGCGCAAGATGCCAGTCGACTGATTATGATTATTAGAATCCTGAATTGGCATTCGATCCCTTAACAATCGGGCTTTTCATTTCAGATGCGACACTTCCTCGACTCTCTGCGTAGGTAATTTACGGTATATTGAACATTCAACGTTGATATCCTTTTATGGCCTTTTTTATTAAATCTATGTAATTACAAAGATTGCATCATTTTACTCTTACTCTACCCAGATGTATTTTAATTTGTTCAGAATCACTGTAAAAGCTGACTTGAAAATGGAATATTAGTGGCGTTTATACGATGAATGAATGAACAAAAAATCATCTGGAAAATAACCTCAAATCTGAAAGTAAGTCCATTAATTTTGTCCTGAAAACAGGCACTAAAAGAAAACTAAAGATTTTCATCGCCACCATATTGAAATATAGATTGAAATGCTAAATGTATTGCATATTTAAGTTCCAATGAGAGATGATTTGTCAGATTTCTTCATGGAAACCTTTCAGAGGCCTTTCATAGTGGAATCATATTTGTTCTGATGTTGGGGACACCGCCTTCATTTGCTTTATGAATTACGGATGGGATTCCCTAAATCATCTCATTGATCAATTTCTAAACTGGCCGCCGAGTTTTCTGTACCTTTTTTGTTGATGTCAGGGTTTTCCTGCAGTTCCTTCAGAGGAGTCCAAACCAGGTCGGCTGAATGCTGATCCAGCTCGACGGCTGACCGCGACCTCAACTCTGGCACTTCCGCCTGGTACCGCGGCCCAATATTTATCCGTCTGGTAAAGAGGAAATCGGTGCGACAAGGCTGGATTCAGTTCATCTTCAAAAATTCAAGAAGTCACCAGTTGCCCCTGGGGCATTCACTCCGAATAACTTCTCACTAATGACGGCACATAATTTCAAGCAGATCTGTCTTTGGCAGACGACCAACAGCCTGAATTCTTTTGTCTTGGTCTGAATTGAAATTGCCAAGTCACAACTGCGAATTAATTCAAATGTCCATCAAACCTTAAAACAGTAAAGGGTGCACTGAGACTAAAATCTCATGTGTGACAAAGGTCAAGAGGATGTGAATCACAAATTAAAGTAATGCTTTTCTCTGAAGGATTGAAACCAGATATCTTGCTGCAAGCAGTAATAATCATGTTGTTTCCTTGACAGACAATCTTGTTCAAGGGCGTCTCATCCCTCCCCTGCATTTCCAGTGGGCCTGCACTATTTCCAGCTGAGTGTGTGTGTTTTCTGGCATCCTCCCCCAGGGTAGGTGGGCTGCTAAAAGTTGAACTGCCATTGCTCTTGTGGCAGCGCACCCAGCCCAGCTGAAAGCGTGATTTACAGGGAGCCTCAGTGGCTGAGTAACTGCTGAGCAGCTGGCACCAGTCACAGAACAGCTTGCACAACGCACACCCCAAAACCCCACCTCACTGTTGATGTAACTCCAGAAAAAAAAAAAAAAAAAAAAAAAAAAAAAAAAAAAAAAAAACCATTTTTTACAAAAATTTCACCAGACCTTATAATTATTTCCAAGCTTTTTTTCTTTTTAAATTCGTTC
>CAAKHD010007573.1:88554-99948 GCA_901007705.1 Fistularia tabacaria
CACAACGCCCACCCCAAAACCCCCCCTCACTGTTGATGTAACCCCAGAAAAAAAAAAAAAAAAAAAAAAAAAGAAGAAACACAAAAAAGCATTTTTGACTAATACTTCAGCGGACCCTCTAATCACTTACGAGGCGTCTTACACTTGAAACTCGTCATCCATGTTACAGTAATTTTCACGGACATTTGACCTGTCGAGGGCTGAGTTTACATTCATGGAATAACCTGGCAGGCGGCCATGTTCTGAAGGTCTGACGTGGTTTAAGCTGTTTACTCGAACCACAGAAACCCTCCATTTGAGCATAAATAAGAAGAAGTTCAATCGTGACGCAGAAGTACAAGCAGGTAATTATCATGAAACTATACTTGCTACTTTTTCCAATGACTTTTATCATATTGGGCTGTATTAGACAGATCTGTAGCATGATCACCAACATGAAAAACAATCATTATTTAATATGGAATAAGACATTGTTGATCTCCAATAATTTGGATTATGACAGCTGAGGTTCCCATTGTCTTGCATCGAATTTGTGTTGGTAATTAACCAGCACCAAACATCTTCCAGAATGGTCACCTAAACAACATCAGGAAACGTAAAAGTGTTGAGATATTGTTCTTTTGTAGGCTTTTAAGTCCAGTGAAGGTTTTCAAAATGGACCCGATTTTCAACTCAACCTTTAACAAAGTAATTCAATTGACTTTTCTGCGTTGTTAGACTGATGTTTGTTTGCCTTTTTTGTTATGGGTGTGACATGTTAAAGCCTGCTAAAATATCAATGAAGTCAGAAAAAACATGTGATCAAAATAACATTACTAGGGCCATTTTGACACATTTAACCTGTTTATGTATCAAATCGAGACTTAAAGGCCCAATAACAACACTGACAGAGTTTTTGAATTTACAAATTCAGCTCCACTTTCTATTTCCTTAGATCACATTGTTCTTTCACAAGTCATGAGGCTGTTTATAATTCAAAAAAAAGAAGACTGATGGTTGCTGCTGTATTTTGCTGTCTTTTAGCCTAGTGCCTGTTGTCCCTCCTGCCATGTGACGATTACATTTTTTTTCTTTAGCAACCTCCTATTCATATCTGAACCACAGCTGAAAATAAATGTGATGAAACTTCGATGACTCGTGACGTTATTCAAAACACAGAGACATCCCAAACAGGGGATTTTAGTTACCTCATCCCTTGAGAAAATATGAAATTAAAAAGTGCGCTTATAACGGGACTTAAATGTTTGTATTTACAGGCTTTAAACATTCAACAAAAGGCATAAGTATTTTTTATGAATCACACTAGTGTGTTGAGGAGTGCATTGTTTGTTCTAGCCTGACATCAAAACTAAAAAGTGGCAGATCATACTTTGCACATGGACTGCTTAACTGAATGAGCACTGTTGTTTGCCCAAACTAGAGACAAGTTAGCTCAGTTTGAAGGAACAAAGTTTCAACCAATGAAAACTCCAATGCCTGAAATGTGTTCGCAGAATAAAAAGAAGGGAAACCCAGAATAGAAGCAAAATGTGAGTTGGTATAAATCACTTGATGTTCCATTTGCAACTGAACTCATAACATTTGCATGTGAATTATGTGAGCATCACGAGTAATTACCTTTTGACACAGATGGCTTTACTTTTGGAAATTAAAGGGGGGTTTTGAAGACAAAGAACTGGGTGTACTTTTATCAAGAGAGACACCAGACTGCGTGGTTGTATGAAAAGG
The DNA here is from genome assembly GCA_901007705.1 of Fistularia tabacaria. Taxonomy (NCBI): domain Eukaryota; kingdom Metazoa; phylum Chordata; class Actinopteri; order Syngnathiformes; family Fistulariidae; genus Fistularia; species Fistularia tabacaria. The sequence goes on from CAAKHD010007573.1 coordinate 90,283, forward strand.
CTAATGCTAGCTGTGGATGACGGGGCGAAAGTTTCCAGTGGTAATAGTGGTCTTGGAGAAGGCGGCTTGAAAAGAGGGGTTTAGAGTTTCAGCTCCTCTCTGCTCCCTTACAAGACATTCTATGATTCAACTCAGTGTTATGATCTGGGTAATTGATTACAGAGCTACTGCTCCAGATATGATCATTTATTCTTTGGAGGACCAGATATAATTTCTGTTTCATGAGACACATACCCCAATCCCACTCCGTCTTTACAAGTGATCTTCTTTTCCTTTCGGCTTTTCCCTTTCAGGGGTCGCCACAGGTTTCTCCATCTAAACCTATTCTCTGTATTCTCTCTCACGCCAACTACCTTCATATCTTCTCTCACTACGTCCATAAATCTTCTCTTCGGTCTTCCTCTAGACCTCCTGCCTGGCAGCTCCAATTCCAGCATCCATCTACCAATATAGTCCTTATCCCTCCTCTGTACATGACCCAACCATCTCAGTCTGGCTTCTCTGCCCTTCTCTCAAAAACATCTAACATGTGTTGTCCCTCTGATGGACTCATTTCTGATCCTATCCATCCTTATCACTCCCAAAGAGAACCTCAACATCTTCATCTCTGCTACCTCCAGCTCTGCCTCCTGTCTTTACAAGTGATGTGGAGGGGGAAATACTCACGGCTCAATGCTGACTGGCGTGGCCTCACTCATAGCAGACAGAACCGGCGGTGTCATGTCGCAGCTACCTGAAGGAGCAGCAACACAAAATCCACTCCGTGATCGATTTTTTCGGCACATAAGATAAATAATCATCAATAACCATTATTCATTGTATCTGTTTGATCTGGAATTAATGATCAATGCCAAATGATTTAAACTTTTAATTATCCGGTGCACATGATTTCCCTCCTCACTTGTGCAAAACAGGCTGTGTGTAGCCGACTTGGGCGTTGCGGGGGGCGGCAGACCCTGGCAGCCGGCAGCAGAAGCCCCCGAAGAGGAGAGGAACGTGGAAAAGTAGAGCCCCGAGCCTTCGCGAACTGGGCTGAGGATGGGTGGAGGCGTGTACGGTGGCATGGCCAGAGGGTTGTCGGCGAGGCGAATAGGGGATCGAAGGTGGCTCTGGTACGAAGTGATGCTTGAGTAGACGGGTGGGGCAATGAATAAGCCTGGTTTAGGTGGTGGGATGAAGAGAGGCTCGGGCCTGGGTCGTCGTTTGAACTTTTTGCCGTCGTCATCCTTGTCACCCTCTGTCCCCCCATTCTGATTCGGGAAAAATGAGTTTGACAGGGATTTTTCCACACATACTTGATTTCACGCCGGAAAACAAAGACTGCATTGTAGTGTTCATATACTTTTTGCTTTCAACTATTCAATAATTTTATGGTCAAATATGTATTTCCTTGCCCAAGAAAAGAATACTTAAAAAAAAAATAAATAAATAAAAAAAATAGAGCCAATGTGACAACCCCTCCCAAAGCACTGTGGGACATACTGTACAGTACGCAAAGAGTAATACAGATAAAACCTGATAATCTGGGTGATCTGGGACAGAGCAGCCAGTGAACCCCAAACACACACACACACACACACACACACACACACACACACACACACACACACACACACACACACACACACACACACACACACACACACACACACACACACACAAATTAAAGAAGCGAGGAAAAGTGGAGGACTGGAAGTGGGGGCAGGGGAGACATGATGGAGAAGAGTGGGGGAAGGGAGTGTGAGCCAAGGGAGACGATTTGGCACACATGCAAGGATTTAAGCGCATGAGTTTAGACAGATAAAAAAAAAAAACAGGGATTTAGGGGACCGCAACCATATTACTCCTTTTTTAAAAGCCAATGCATATTTTTTAAAAGCCTCATGCAATGAGGGTTTTACATGTTTTGTTTTTTTTTTAAAGATAAAAATCAATAAGTAATTAACGCATACATACCTGATCTGGGCTTTCTGATAAAGAATTCCTGAGTGAGCGTCGTCGGGTGACGATGACCGAGGGCTTGTGGTCAGCGCAGCCCAGGTCCTGCGGGTTCGATGGCCGTGGTGGCCAGGTAGAGGCCAAGGCGGCATCGTCCCTGTCGGGAGAGGGGGGTTCCTGCCTCCTCACGGGAACCGACACAGGGATAACTAGAGGCAGGAGGCTCTCATCTCGAGACCTCTTGGTGTTCAGACCCTCCGGTTCGGTGGGACTCCAAGGTCTTTGAGAATCCTGATGAAGATGGAATAATAAGGAGCTAGTTAAACAATGTCTCCTTCACATGAACTTAGAAACACGCACATATACAAAAAGGCAGTGCCCGGCTTGCAGACTGCAAATCATATGCTAGCACGTTCAACTTTTGACTAATAACCACTGTCATGTCATCTTATTCTAAAAGGTCACTTGTTATCTTATAACATGACTGCCTTTAAATATATCAAAGTACATTATGATAGCATTATGTGCCGGGAAAGTACCATGTCGCCTGCCCTTTTGCATTGCCAAATGAAAACCTTTCTGCAATTCCGTGTCCTTATGCAAGGCACTTATGCTGAATATCAGCGGCATCATGACCGTACCGTAGCCCCATCTTCGGTCTATAATCTGTAGCTATGCATGTTAAAGTGAGGTTAATGCAGATTGTTGGTTAAGTCAAAGCTTACACATGCGTCACACGTCAAAAACACATGCCAGTTGCAAAGCCGCTGCTTTCCAAGCCTTCAAACCAGCAGGGGAACCCATCTGAATTCCTAGCAGTATACAGAACAGCCATTCGCACCCATCACCCCACAGCCCCCTAATCGCCCACGCAGCAGTGAAAACATTCCTCAAGCTTCACACTTCTGTAAATGGATTACTTAAATGTTAAAACTAACAGGTAAGGCTTGCAAATAGTCATCTTGGTCTTTCAGTCGAGACTCCCGTTCGTCCAGATAGCGGCACTTGCTGACAAATCTTGCTGTGGCTAACGGTATTGCTCAGTTTCTTGAAGACAAAGCCGAGAAGTCAGTTCTGGGACGACAGGCTAAACGTGTCCAAGAAATGAAGCAAGTCCAACTGCCAGAAAAAGATCGATCAGCCTGTAATCTGATTACTTCAAAGTGACTTACTCTTATCGTAAAGGTCGATAATCAAATACCGAACAGGCGCAGTCACTTCAATTCCAAACACTCCAGAATTTGATCAACGGCCAAACCTCCAAATGAAATTTCCAGCGGAATCACCTCGTACAGTCAAACTGCGCATTATTTGAACAGGTGCGAAGAATTCTACCACTTCAGAACCTTCATCTGGCATTTACGGTTTCTCTTGAATGTGTAGGTGTGCGGTGAACACTCTTCATTTCAGCCCGTCAAACAGCTCCTCGGTCAATCTGGTTTCGCCGTTTCGAAAGGATAGAAACTGCTCACTGAACAGCTCCTACGGAGGACTTTTACTCTGCTGTGAGTCACAAGGGCTACACGCACACTTCCTCGTAGTAGTGGGCACAGGTCGGGATACGGCCTCCTCCTCGTAGTGACACATGGTATACAGTAAAGCTGTTACAGAGCAACTATGGATTACATTTGTCAAACAGTTCATATCTCGGCGCTACTGCAGGCTGACCTATGTCATGCTACGTATACATTGTGGTCAATGCTGAAACAGATGCTCACGTCTGTTTAAGTGTCGGTTACGGCGTGCGACGGGCTAATGAGATCATGGGTATTCTGTCTGACCCACTCACCAATAGGGCTGTGGTGCAAGAGGATAACTGACCTTGCAGTTATCCTCAGGATATGATAACGGTTATCTAAGTCTGTGGGTGAAGCACATTTCTTCTGATTGCTCAGCCAGCCTGAACATCGGCGTCAAAATCAAACAAACACAATTCAAAAATGGCATTGCATTGGGGACCAAAATTTGTGTGAGAGGACAGGTTTGGATATTGGGGGTGGCATTTACATTTTTTGGGACAAGCCTATTTTAATTGGCTTTCCCTCCTCTTCCTCTTTTTGCACGTTATCATTTTCAAGTTCCCCTTTACAACAGGAGACAACAATGTTAATATAGTTGTACTACACGTCTGATTTTACTACAGTTGCAGGGCCACAGTAACTCGGAAACCTGATTCTCTCGTAGGTCTATCATACCTGATGATGATCTATTTTCCACTGTCAACCACTTGATTCGCCACGTCTTACGACTTCTACCTGCATCACGAACATTGATTGGACCAATTTACCCATCGCTTTCCTCAAACACGAGCCTGTAATATCAGCTTGATAGTGCTTGGCAAGAGCTTTTTATTGAATTTTCAATGGTTTTATTGAGTCCGGTTGTCCCACAGAACTATTCTGCTTGCTGCTGCTTGCTTCCTTAGTCCAGCCAAAGAAAATTGTAATCCTCCAAAGAAATTAAAAACGAGCAGGGATGTTTCCCCCCCCCACAATCCAAAATATGACAGTAAGTGCAAGTAATAGCATATTATGGTCTAGCTATGCAAGACTATCTGTGCAGCAGACAAACCTCATTGTCGGATCAAAACACTGAGGACGTGCAGTCCACTTTCCTTGTTAGGGTTAAGGTTGTATAGCAGTTAAGATCCGTATATCTGCATGAAGACCGGCCACAATTTCCGTTAGTGATGCTGTTCATCAGTTTGGTCAAGTTCAATGTCAGCTCAGGTAGGATGGGAGTTTGCATCCATGCAACTGTGACGCTTCCACCTTTAAGTTTCTTTTCTATCTCAGTTCTCATCGCTATTTGAAGCTCTTGTTCAAGGCCTGACGCCATGGCTGTGATGTCATCAGAGGCCTCCCAATGACATCATATATTTCTATGTGAATCCCCTTACGTCATTATGGAGTGGGTTTCATGACAGGGACATCATAGCTGGTAGAGTCACAGCGCAGTGGTGTCAGACATGCAGTCTCGTAAAAGATCCACTCTTCTGGTATTGTGAAAGATTCGGCTCCTAACTATAGAAAATATCGATAACCCACACGCACCAAAAACCTCACAGGAGAACAACAGAATGAATTATGTCACACGCGCAATTCTTTTATCAAGAATTTAAAAACCGCTCACGGTTCACTGAAGACGTAAGGAAAAAAAAAAAATGCAACTTTGTTTCCCCACGGGACTGACAATGTTACTCGAATACCCAGATATTTTATCCGGTCTTCTCTTGGCATAGGGGTGAGTCCATAAAAGTGATTTATTTTTCATTATTAGGTGAACTATTCTTTTTGGCACTCCAGCCATAATCACTGATTAATAATCATACAAATAGGCACCTAGCTAGTAGTTTTCTAACAAGCAACTGTTGTGTAGCTTTCCATATGAGCGTGCCACGGCGCCTGATCTGTTTACACTTAGATTTACGTGGGTGGCTGTTGTCTGACTCAGCAAGATATAAAATTAAAAAACAACTCTGTGAATGAAACCTTGTTTGGTAACACATTTCATGCGACTGAACAAAGAAAACTTTCAAATATAATTCAAGGGAACTTGAAAGAGCAGTGTTGTTAGTGAAAACAAACAACCCCCCCAAAATTCCCGTAAAAACCTCATTTAACTGACAAAAGAGGTGGATTCAAAACACGGCCCTGTTTTAGTAGTTTCCAGTTCAATCTCAATTGAAGGTAGTTGATGTTTCTGTAGCATTTATATCATCACATGCAGCGGTGAAGTGACACATTTTATGTGACTGACTCAAAAAACATTCTTTACATTTTTGCTTTGGGAAACCATAATGAGTGGGCATGACTGTGTACCGGAGTGGCTTCAAATCAAAGGGGTCGAAAAGACCACATCATGGGGCTATACCAAGACAGATGCATGCTGCCTCTGCACATTGCATCTTAATGGTTAGAGAGGCATGCAGCTGTGTGGCCGTGCTGGATCTGTGCTCATTATTACTGGTGGAAAACTCCAGCCCCTACACCAGAGCAGTGGAGAGAGATTCTGCTGAGCACTGCAGGCAGGGCAACCCTGCACCCCTCCATGTATAGAGGGAGGGGGGGAGGGCAAGCGAGGCCAGGCTGGAGTTTCTCCTTTGATGGAATGGGGGAGGTGTGCAGGCATGTAACCAAACACACTGTCTGTATGATCATCTATCCACAAGGCAAGTCCAGGGCACCGCCATCCTGAACTACAGACACACTGACTCAAGAGTTGTTTGGCAACACTACTTGTTGCACAATCGAGACATCCGCGACCCACCTCGATAAACACGCTACTTTCGCGCGGCACATCGAGTTTGCTCGTTGGAAAACATCTTCAGAGAGCTACAAAGATTGTTTTAAAGAGGCGTATGTGTATTAACAGTGTAACGTCTTGCTAAAGCGACAGGCCTTGGCTGCAGCTGCTTTGCCATTACACTTGGTTGGGTGTTGATTACACTGAGCTTTTCTTCCAGCAACATATTCATCACAAACAACACAAGTTTTGCCAAACTCTTCCTGGCAGATGTAGTGGGGCGTTTGTTCCAGTTCCTGCCCTTGTTCTGGGAGCTGAGGTCTCACTGCAATTATACCCAGGGTAGGGCTCGAGAAAAATAGATTAGTAACTCTCAGAATTACAGCGTACAGCTCGCAGCTATGAATTCATAACCTGCAATCATTCAAAAAACGTCGTCCTTCCCGGTTGGTATATTTGTCTTGCTCGGACCGACCAGATGAGTAAAGAAAGAAGAAATAAAAAAAAAGGAGAGTTGTGGAAAATTTGAAAATAAAAGCAATACACAGATAACTGAAAGTGAAGACATTTCGGTTTTTGCAAAACATACAGCACCTACCTTAACACCGTGCGATGGTAGAGTTTCCATTTCTGAGGCCTTCAGTGCCAGGGTCTCCAGGTTGACCTCGTGGGACACCCTGCGTTTCCTGTGTGTACTCTGGATAACACCCGTCGGGGCTGCCAGGATGTCACGGGCCCCGTTCTGGGAGCCCTGTGGCCCCGGGGCCTCCTGATCCGAAGAAGCAAGAAAAGGGTTATCAGATGGCGCCCCGCCTTCTTTAGAGAGGCGCCGCGATCTGCGAAGTTGCTGCTGGGTTTGGAGCTGTGTCTGTGGCAGCGACTGGGACAAGGGGTCGGACTGGAGAGGGGGCTGCAGCGGATCTGAGGGCTGCTGGGGTTCTGGGGTGATATCCTGTATAATTGGCTCCTGGATTTTAGGGGGGACCGGAACAGAGGACTCCTGGGAGTGTACAACCACAGGCTGTGGATGAGGGTGCAGGTGTGCATTTTGTGCACCGGGGTAATAGTCAAGCACATGAGGGTTTTGTTGTTGCAACTGCTGATGTTGCATTTGCTGCTGAATTTGGAGCTGTTGCTGTTGTTGCTTTATCTTTTGTTGCTGCTGCTCATGCTGTAGTTGTTGCTGTTGCTGTAGCTGTTGTTGGTGCTGAATGAGTTGTTGCTGCTGCATTTGATGGTGCTGCTGTTGCATTTGCTGCGGGATGATATGATGTTGCTGCTGCCTCTGTATTTGCTCTTGTTTTTGCATCTGCTGGAGCTGGTGTTGGGGTTTGGTCTGGGTCGGGTAGTTCGGTGGGTTCGGTAATGTTGTCCTGTTGCCTTGGAAGGTCTGGAAGTAGGTGGGCAGGTGCTGCTTCGGCTGACCGAAAGCCAACTGAAAGGGTTGCAACACAGAGCTTCCTCCGGGATGGGAGGCGCTGTGCTGCTGGGTATTCAATGCTCCGGGTTTCAAAGTGTCTTGAAAGGCCTGGGTCTGTTGCTGCGGCTCCCATTCCAACCCCCGGGCCTTCATAGTGTCTCTGTAGGCCTCCACTGTTGGATTGGGCCCCAGCTTGTCTGCAGCTTTGTTGGGCGCTTGTTGATGTGTCTGTAAACCAGGAGCTTCATGCATCGCCTTCCCAAATACATTCTGGGTCCGTGAGTCTGTTACATTAACTCCTCCGACGTAATTGGTAAAGTTTTGCCCCCAGTTAGTCATAGTGGTCCAGGATGCAGCTCTCTGTTGCTGGGACAATGATGGCTGCTGTTGCTGCTGCTGCTGCTGCTGCTGCTGCTGACTGGTTTCCTGATTGGCCCACTTCATGGGCACCGTCTGCTGATAATGACCCCTGCTCTGGTCACCCTTGTCTGGGCTGAATATGACAGAGTTGAGGTACATGTGTGGGCCCTCTTGATTCGAGGTCACGATACTCGCAGCCTCACTCTGTCCAGCATCCGAGGCCGTGCTCCCCAGAACGTAGTAGGATCCTTCGGGGTGCTGTGATGTCTCCTTCATCGCTAGGTTTTGATCGGTAAAAAAAGTGATACGTTTGCCTGTTCTTTTAGCGCTGGGTTTCTGTTGGACTGGTAAACTCATGACGGGCATGAAAAAGCCCAGATGCTGAGTATTCCCGATCAAATAGACTCCTTGTGCTCCGCTGGCATCACTTGAATAAAGTTCAGCAAAAAAAAAAAAAAGGTTTGCCAAAAAAATGTCAATCTTTCTGTAGGGGTGTCCAAAGCAAAACAAATCTGGACAACTGCACTGGCGTCAAAGTGAGCGGTGCAAAGTTCAACCCCCGTAAAAGTATCCTCTTTCCCACTACAGTCGCTCTTCAGTGCGCACTCGGAGGTTGCAGGCCAGAGGCAAAGAGATCTGAAGAAACCAGCGGGTTTTTCTCATTCACAGGCAACACCCTGAAAAGAGAAAATGAGAGAGAGGTCAAGCATTGAGCCATCGGGCTAAAGGGGTCCCCACAGGGGTGGGGTGGGGGTGGGTGGGGTCTCATTATCATCCCCGCCTCAGCCATGTAAAAACCTGCTGTTTGCTTTTTCAACAATAGACCTTCTCTGAAAGGTATCGGGTGTGAGAATAGAGGACGGGAGGGGCTGGTTAAACTGTGTCATTATTCCCTAAACTCACATGACACAGTGATAAGGTCTTGCATACAGGCCAACATGTACTGACAGATATGCATGAACAATTGGAAATGTAAGACTGGGAAGACAGTAAATAAAGACAGCTTTATCAATAATTCCTGAACATGCCATGACAGTCTAGGATTGCAATACAGACAACAATGTCCGAGTTAATGGCCTTTCTGGAAAAACAAAAACAACAGTCCACCAAAGTGCCTTATTAATTTCATCAGTCTAATCAAAATGTACCATAGCCTGGCAGATAAGTGACAGAAAGGAAACTCATTTTCCCGCCAAACTACCCGAAAAGCCATTTTTACAACTGTGTGACTCATCGGCGGTAGCAAAAAAAAAATGGAAAAGGTGCCCCTTGAACTGTGGCTGCAGACTCGAAAAGGAAGGCCAACTGAAAGTGAGCAAGCATGAGTCATGATGAAACATCTATTCGGAGGGGGGGGGGGGAGCTGGAAAAAAAAAAAAATCAAAATGGCTATGTTGAATTTGATCTCCTGTAGGGTTTTTAGAAAATTGCCATGGTAACCCCATTATCAAAACTATTATACGATGGCCTGGATCCTCAACAGATTTTTGACACGGTGGCGGCTGCCAAAATTCAAGATGCACGCAGTTCCCAAGTGTTTGTGCTGAAATCTCAATCCAAGCGCCATCTGTATTGAACAAAAACTCTTCTCATCCCTCTTCTGTGGCAGTTAAAACATCAAAAAAAAGAAAAAGGATAAGGAGACTTTTCCAAAAAAAAAAAAAAAAAAAAAAAAACCAAAAAAAACCCAAAAAAACCCCCCA
>CAAKHD010007577.1:6380-17464 GCA_901007705.1 Fistularia tabacaria
CCTGTTAGGGGGTGTTTTTTGGGAACTGTGACAAGATCTCACAAAGGGGGGGGGAGGGTGGGCCGGCAGCCTTTCCGAATCTTGTGAGCGGGGATGGGTGGGGTCGGGGGGGGGGGGGGGGGGGGGGGGGGGGGGGGGGGGGGGGGGGGGGGGGGGGGGGTGAGCATTAGATACGGCGTGGCGGTGAATTGTAGGGAAGGGGTCCCGCGGAGGCTTCCGGCTGGGTTAAGCACGTCCTCCAGCCGGCGGCGGCGGCCTTATTGTCGATAGATTAATTCTAAAGATGCACTTAATTCGGCGCCGGCCGGGTGATGAATGGCGTCCAGCTGGGAGCCTCATACATAAACATGGTTTCTTCCGCCATCCCGGGATTGTCGTGTCACGCTTCAATGGTCTTATCAAGCGGGTTGACATTTCGGGTTGGGTTTATCAGACCTGGAGCGCCATTTGCATCGCCGCCGCTTCTGCTTTCCGTGTTCGGGCGCGGGCGCTAACGTCGGGGTACACGTGTTCGCGGCGCGCGGCGGCGCGGCGGGGTCACGACACGCTTTGGAAAGACGTGACCCTCCCGGCGGCGACCTGTCGACCCGGTCCGCGCCGCGGATTACACTCCACCAATGAGACGGCGGCGTTGCGGAATCGAGGTCAGAGGGCGCAGCTGGAACGGCGGCGCTCTTCAACACCCCCTCCGCTGCGGAACGCCACATGAATTCCTGTTATAAAACGCCGTTATTCTGAGCGTGTGAGCACGTTCTCTGAGGAATAAACACCATGGGATTTTCCGTGGAAACCACCAGAGTGGAAAAAACACGCTCCCCTCCCGCGGGGGCTCATTCTGCCACACGGGACCCGGCTGCCCCCGGATGGGCTACGAGGCCGCGGCGCCGGCGTCCTTTCCGGAAGGAAGTGCGCTGCAAACGGAAAGCCTCGGCAGCGCGATCAACAGGTTTTCAAACCACAACTGCCATCGTTCTGAAGATTAAACGGACACGTTGTTGTGAGGAGAAGAAACGGGTTCCAGCAGGTTGGAATGGGTGGAGAAAAGTGTCAGGGGTTCTATGAGATAGAAGAACATCAGCCAGAAGGAAAGGAAAGGTGGAGGAGACAGTGGTGAGAGCAGAGATGTGCAGGTTCTCTTTGGATGAAGAGGATCAGGAAGGAGTCCATCATGGTAGATGTTTTGGAGAGAAGGTCAGAGATGGTTGGGTCATGGACAGAGGAGGGAGAGTGAAGATATTGGAATTGGAGGTCTAGATGAAGACCAGAGAGAAGATGTATGGAGGTAGTGAGAGAGGACATGAAGAGAGGAGGATCCAGAGAACAGGCTGAGATGGGGAAGGTGGACTGGCTGTGGAGACCCTGAAGGGAAAAATCAAAGGAGCAAAAGAAGAAGACTTCCAGACGTTCTCTGGCTTTTTACAGCGCCGAGTTCCGTCCGGACGTCACATGGAGAATCTCGGAGGAGGTCACGAGCACTGCACTGTTACTTCCTGGACATTTCTTTGGACGTTCTGTCTCGCCGGTGGACCTGCTGTCAGCAGAGGGGTTCGGGTCAGCGGAGAGGCTGTTTCTGAATTTTATCTCCATATCAGGCCAAAGCGGGCACTTCAGGAAACTCTGCCCTCAGGCGCGACGAGGAGGTTCAGCAACAAATTAAACAAATGCCATGAGTTTTGGGGGAGCAGAAGGCACTCAAAGACATTTTCTTTGCTTTGTCGGGCAAAGTCACGGTCGCTCTCTCCCCGATTTCAAGCCTTCCTGCTCCTCTTATGTATCAGTCTGTTATCTGGACCCTCGGTTGTTACATTCACGCCCGACCGCCTCATCCACCTCCTCCTGTCATTCCCCTCGAGTAGAAGGAACACGTATGCTTCCCAGATAATCCAGTCTTCTCCTTGTTGAGGTGAAGGAGTGGTGTCTGTGTTGTCCTTGAGCTTGAGGTGAAACTCACCTCTGGTACGAGGCAGGACGTTGCGTGTCACCGCCGCAGAGGGAGGCCCCTAACCTTTCACCCCGTGGAGGACGCAACAACAATCAACCCACCCCCACCCCATCGATTGTTGGATTCCATGAGCTTTGCTACACGAGGCAATAAATCATCCATAAGGCTACGTCCGTGGAACTCCAGCTGTCACCAGTAGGACCTAGTCGGGGTCAATCGATAGAATTAAACTTGCCGAGCACGCGGCCGGCAGGGGTCTGCGTTGATTGTTGTTGCGTCCTCCACGGTAATCATGATAAATATCGGAGTGAACAATCAATACGGACTCGATAAGCTGTGGCTGTGGAGACGGCTGCCCCTCAAGAGGTGACGTCTCGGACGGGCTGCGCTCGGCAGAGCTGGTGAGCGGCTCGGAAGTTGGTTTTGCATGCAAATCCAGCTTTGGCTCCACTTCCTGTCCGGCTTCCAGTCGCATCAAACGGACACAGAGGGATTTTGTCGCTCCAGGAATCCAAGGGAAGTACCTTCCCCTGCGCTGGTAATACTCTTGCTCTATGTCTGTGGAGGTTCTCAGTCGTCCAGGTCATGGTGAATTCTTGTGGATTTCTTCTTGTCGTGGCAACTGAATTTCTTCCCTTTCAGACGTTTCAGCTTCATCCAAGAGGCCTTTTCACTTCCACTGACCTGTGGGGAGCTTCTGAATATACCTGCCAGGGTTGTGGCGGCTCCGGGTGATGGCTGCTCGTTATGTCAATAGGAGAGTTGATGGGCAGAAACCAGGTCTGAGGGGCCGGCTATGCTAAGGGGGTGCCGTTCGTTGGGGACAAAGGAGCAACTTTTGGGGACTACCTGAATTGGAAGGTGAAAGGGTAAAGCTAAACAAAGGAGTGTTTGATCCAGTGGTGGAAGTGAGCGGGGGCTGCTTCTGGTGGTGGATCTTCCCTGATTGTTTGAAGGGTGCAGAAGGTCCTGGTCCGACTCGGTATTGATCTCAGTACGGTGCTATATGTTTCTGAAAGGTTGTGTCTGAGGCCCCTCCTCTGTTTTGTTTTGACAAAAAATTTCTGCCAATCAGCTCTGACGGAGCTCTTACGCTTAAAGAGCCACAGTAACCTGGACCCGCCCACAGTCCCGGCAGGTATATTCAGAAACTCAACACAGGTCAGTAGAACCGAAGAAGCCTCTTGGATGAGGAGCTGAAACGTCTTCAAGAGAAAACATTCAAGTCCAAATCCAACAAGAATACTCTTGCTCTCTGTCCCACTGACAGTGGGGTCTTCTTACGGGTCCATGGGAACTCGTGTGTCCTAAGTGCTTGTTGGAACTCATAAGCCACACCCATGACTAGATACTTCTTGCCGAGGGATTGCCATTTTGAAAAACTACTGCGGTCACTGGCCAGATGTTTTCTCGTGACTTGTGAGGAACTGTCTTCGAACCATGTCCTCAGAGGTGTTCTGTCCGAAAGCAGCTATCGACAGCGCCAAACCTTCGCTGAAGGTCTGGAGGGACGAATCCTTCGCGTTCATCGCCGACTTTCGCATAAACGGGCTGAGCCGTCCGGTTCCAGCGCAGAAACAGACCATCAACGGCTGAACTGGGCGAGAGTTAGCAGGGTTAGCATTGGGGCTAGCTGACGTCCCACTGCTGTGCTCTGCATTGGTCGTCTGGTCAGGGTCAGGGTTGGGCTTAGCGCCGCCGCTAAATGCTTTCTCCCAAAGTGCGTTCAAGAAGTCTTGACCAAATCAGTGTTGAGTGCAGGAAGTGTCCGGGTTCCACGGCCTCGCGAAGCCTCTCCTGAGGACTCCGGTGACTTCCTGTTGAACACGGCGGGCCTCCGGGATCAGGGACTCTTTGTCGCACGACAAGCCGTCCTCAGCAGAGGACCGGGTTCAGTCAAACTATCCGGATTCCCAGTCCGTGTCCGCCTGCAGGGGCCGGTGTGGTGACCCAGACCGGATTATCCAGACGAGCACCTGGACCCTGGGCTGGATTATCCGGGTATGGAACCGGTTCCAGGTAGATTATCCGTACGCTGACCTGGTTCCAGGTGCTGCCCGCGGTTGGATTATCCTCACGGGTGGCGACCCAGACCGGATTATCTAGAGGTGGAAGGGGTTCTAGGTCGTGGCTGATCCAGATTGGGCTGCGGACCAGCAGCGGGTCCGGCTGGAACACTGAGGTGAAGGAAGGGACATTCTGTCCAACCGCGTTAGAAAATAGTAAACAATCGTCTCCGAAACCCGAGGTCGTCTCCCGCGGAAAAACCGCCGTCGGAGGTGATTGGCAGGCGAGCGCGGATGGATGGGTGGAACCTCGGAGCAGCGGGATTCCATCTGACAGCTCCGGCGCCGCAGTCAGACGGGGTCGGAGTCAGGAAACAGCTCCGGACAGCGAAATCAAAGAAATGAGGCCGGCTCTGCTGACTGGTAGCGGACGGACGCTCGTCAGGGCGTTATTACACTTGTTGACTTTCGTGCGGGGTTTTCTTTTGTTGACTTTGGAAGTGACGTCCTTCTGGTTCCTTCAACAAAAGCCCAGCTTTACTCAGATCAAATAAAAGATCAACCTCACATTAGATTTGCAAGAGCAACGTTTCTGAAGGAACTCCATTCATCGCTACGTTTGTAAGGATTCCCTCACTGAGTTCATCCATTCATCCGTCCACTCATTCATTCATCCACTCATTCATCCGTCCACTCATCCATTCATCCATCCACTCATCCATCCATCCACTCATTCATTCATCCACTCATTCATTCATCCACTCATTCATTCATTCACTCATCATTCATCCACTCATTCATTCATCCACTCATCCATCCATCCACTCATTCATCCATCCACTCATTCATTCATCCATCCACTCATTCATTCATCCATCTACTCATCCATTCATCCATCCACTCATTCATTCATCCATCCACTCATTAATTCATCCATCCACTCATTCATTCACCAATTTCTTCATTCATCCATCTCTTCATCCATTCACTCATCCATTCATCCATCCACTCATTCATTCATCCATCCACTTATTCATCCATCTCTTCATTCATCCATCTCTTCATTCATTCACACATCTCTTTATTCATTCATCCATTCATTCATTCACCGCTTCATTCCTCAATCCATTCACTCATCCATCTCTTCATTCATCCATCCATTCATTCATTCACCCATCTCTTCATTCATCAGTCTCTTCATTCATTCATCTATCCACTCATTCATTCATCCATCCATCTCTTCATTCATCCATCTCTTTATTCATTCATCCATTTATTCATTCACAGCTTCATTCCTCCATCTCTTCATCATCCACTCATTCATTCATCCATCCATTCATCCTGCCATCCATTCATTCATTCATCCATCCACTCATTCATCCACCTCTTCATTCATCAGTCTCTTCATTCATTCATCCATCCACTCATTTATCCATCCATCTCTTCATTCATCCATCTCTTTATTCATTCATCCATTTATTCATTCACAGCTTCATTCCTCCATCCATTCATTCATCCATTCATTCATTTGTCATCCATCTCTTCATCCATCCACTCATTCATTCATCCATCCATCTCTTCATTCATCCATTCATTAACCGCTTCATCCATCCATCCATCCATTCATTCATCCATCTATCCATTCATTCATTCATCCATCCATCCATCCATCCATCCATTCATTCATTCATCCCTCCATCCACTCATTGATTCATCCGGCGTCTCATCCTGGTCCTTCTCGGCCCACAAACATGGCCGCCGGCGTTCTTCAAGCAGTTTCCACCCCACCTTCTGTCAGCCATCATTAGTCTTCATTTGGTCCTGGTGACTCATTGAGCACGGCTGCAGAAATAAATATCCCCTCTCATTTGCTGCCACATGACTTCTTCTGAAGTCTGGACCAGGAGAGAGAGAGCGAGAGAGGAGCCTCCTCAGCTCGTTCAGCTCCTGGAGGAGGACCAGCATTCGTCCTGTCGCCCGTGTAGGCCAGCGTTCCTCAACCTGGGACGGATGGAACCCTCAGAACTGGGATTTCTTTCTTCGTATTGGAATCCCTTCACACTCACTGTGTCCGGCAGGACAAGAACATGTTCAACACGGATTTCCATGGATGACGGAGGGTGACGGGAGTCACATCCCGTCTGCAGGATTTGCGACGGCGAGTCGAGCCGTTCTAGTCGAGCAGCGGCAAAACTAAGGGAAGCCCGTCGTGTTGTTGTTTGTGTGGAAATCATGGTTCTTTGAACACAGTGATGTTGATGCAGGGTTCATTTTGTGCAGCAGTAAAACACATCCAGTGACTCCAAGAAGGCAGATTTTTACATGTGCAACTTTTCTGTTGGACTTCCCCTCTTTTAATACATCAACTGGTATTTTATCAAAGGCGTCGCTTCTTTTCGTCACATAAGCCAAATTAATTTCAAGGATTTATTCCAAAAAAAAGTTTTTCGGGAGGGAAATAAAACAAAAACTAGTTAAAACTTAACAATAATGGAAAGATATATAGTCATTTTGCTTAATGTCAGGTTTTATTAAAAAATCTGTATGTTTGAACCTCAGTATCATAAAAATCCAACAAAAATACTTTATTTATCTCTGAATAGCGAATGAAAAAATAAACTACAAATATTTAATGGGTTGAAAAGAATGCAATTCATTTTTTATGAGCCATTTTTTTTATTCAGACTTCTGGTTTTTAAAGAAAAGAATGTTTTTTTAACCCATAAATGAAAAATCCACATTTTTGGAGCCCAGCTGTACAAACCTATGTTTGGAGTTCTAAAAAATCCCCTGATGTTTTTCCTCTGAAGAAGGGTTGGATGAACGCACGGATGAAACCGCTGGGGTTCAGAACCTCCGACGAGGTGAACAACCGCTGGTGTCGGGTCTCCAATGAAGATCCTGCTTGTGTTTGGACTGTGGGAGGAGCCGCGGAGGAACCCCCAGCTTCATTTACAGGGGTTCTCTAGCGGGCCGAGCCGCGGGGTGTTTATGATGGGATGGTCGGGAGGTTGGAAGAACAGCGTTGGCCGGTGGAGCCGCGGAGCTGCCGTGTTTGATGATCTTCCCGGGGTTCATCAACGTGGACTGATGGAGCTGGAAGTTCCCGCAGCCGCTATTGAAAACCAATATTCCTGCTGCGCCGCCGCCTCGGCGCGGAGCTTCAGGACGGCGCTAAATATACATCGACGTCTGCTAGCCGTCCCCGACGGTGCTACGCGTTCGTGTTGTCCTTCGCTAACGACACGGACGACTTCCTCTGGTTTTGTCATGGACGGCGGATCCGTTTGAGATACGGCCGAGACAAAAGCAGCGAAGGAGGGGAAACCGCCCGCTCCCTGGAGCAGAGGGTAGCTCCTCCTCTTCCACGAGCCATGTGTGTGCGTGGAGGTTCCTCAGGGTTCTCCGGGTTCCTCCCACAGTCCAAACGCAGGCAGGAGGTTCATGAGAGACCCTGCGTTGTCCAGACGTGCGAATGAGAGGGTGAATTTGTCTCTGAGATGTTTGAGTGAGTGAATGTATGTTGGTCTGTGTCCATGCTCAACGAAGGAGCTGGTGGTGGACAACGGAGGAGCTGTCCAACCCCATCTCCATCAGTGGGACAGAGGTGGACATTGTGGGTGAGTCCAAGAACCTGGGCGTCCACAGAGACAATGAACTGAAAGCGCAGACGGCGGGTACAAGAGAGGTCCGAGACGCCTGTTCTTCCTCAGGAGATTCAGGTCTTTCAACGTCTGCAGAGCCGTGCTGCAGATGTTCCATCACACGCTGGTGTCCGGCGTCATCTTCTAGTAGGCTGACGACGGCCGGCGCTAACAGACTGAACGAGCTGATCAGGAAGGCCGTCTCCGTCCCGGGAGTGGAAGTGGACCGGTCAGTGGAGGCGTCTGAAGAAGCTGCTCAGGGTCAGCATCCCTTGCAGGCCGGACTCCAGTCCTACCAGAGCACCTTCAGACCACCGAGGAGAAACCGCAGAAGGTCTTTCTTACCATCGATCTTAACAACTCCTCCCCCTTTCTGTGAGACGGGAACCTGACAGCGATAAAATCAGTAGCATGTTTGGAGTGAAGAGAAAGAATGCATGTGATGTTGGAGCCTTCTGGTGAAACTATTTCCTTCAGGATTAAGAAGGATCTCTTGTATATGTGGACCTTCTGTCCACCAGCAGATCCCTGCCTCTGCTCCATGACAGCCGCCTGCAGGGTAAACGCTGCCGAGAGAGAACCAATCAGCTGGTGAAGATGTGCTTTGCCTTCTAATAGAACACGACGCACTTAATTACCACTTTCTCCGCGTGTCTTTGAAGCAGCCGCGCATTTGCATGCGTCCAAATCTGCATTCTGACTGAGGCGGCGCCGGGTTCCCGCGCCGCGTCGGGACGTCCGCCTCCACCCCGCCTTCCCCCTCGCCGCTCAGGCCTTCTGCGAGACTGAGAGTTACCGAACGGCAAGTTACCGAAACGAGGAGCGACGCGTCGCAGATGCGGCGGAAAACCGTCCCCCAGAGCCGCCGCCGCCGCCGCCGCCTCGTCGCATCTGTTGACATCGTCTGCTAACTTTCCCGTCAAAGTGCTCGCTAGTTGCTGCAGACTTAGCGTATGCTAGTCCGGCGGGCTGACAGGTCACCGTGAGCAGCCCGCTGTGTCAAACTCCATTAAAATCACACGGCGACCGTCTTTGGCCGTTCGCCCGCTTCTGCTGAAGGGCAATTTAAAGCTGTCATGGATGCCGGCGTGGTTCCCGGAGAAGAAGAAGAAGAAGAAGAAGAAGAAGAAGAAGAAGAAGGGAAAAAAAATCCTCAAATTAGCCATGTTTACAAATCAAGGGCTGTCAAGGTGATTAATTACCTTCTCCGTTCTCAGATAACATCATGTGACACCCGCCCCCCCGACGCTCGTCCCTTTCTGATTCATTAGAAAGACACCTCGGGGGGGTCGGCGTCGGCATGGAAACCTCCGTCGCAAAGACGCCGAGTTCTCCGCGTCGTCCTTGAAGTGAACACAAGCGGTCCTGGGAGGGTTCTCTGTTTTTTAAGCGGTCGCGGGAGGCGAGGTGTCGCGCCGAGGGCTGACAGCTCGCTCTCCGAGACGGCGTCGACGTCAGACGGGTCGGGGGGGCGGGGGCTAGCGCTTCTTTGATCCTCCAGCGCGCCGGGGGGGCAAAAGTGCAAAGACGGTACCAACTTCCTGTCTCCAAGTTAGACGGCTTTTTGCTTCAAATCCTCTCATGAGTGAAGCAAGCAGGGTTGGTCTCGGCCAGACCTCGTCCTCCCTGCTCCCCATCTTTGTCGATCCGAAGCCCCTTTTTCTCGCCGTCCGAACTTCCAGACGTTCCTGCGGCCTTCTCAGGAACGAGGCCGACAAGCAGAGGAACGGAGGAACCATGGAGCTCGGTTCAGAGAACCCTTCTAGGTCCCACTCGGAGACGGGTTGTTTTTTACGCCTCCACGGGAGCTCATAGATGCCTGGTGATTGGTGGAAGTCATCAGCCGCGGCCTGGTCCAGAACCTTCTTGTGGCTGCGGAGCGCCATTTTTAAAAACTACCCGGGTCACTGCTCAGATGTTTTCTTGGGACCAAATGGACAGAAACAGTGAGAAAAGAGCCTACGAAGAGGTCCAAGCTCTTCTGTCCTGCTAGGACAGACGGGTTTGAGGCACTGTGGCCAGGATAACTGCGAAGTTAGCTAACGGCTAACAGGGGTCTTCACACAGTGTAGGGAGAAGATAAACACTCCAACCATCTGATAGTCCATGGCTGTGATTCCATGAGCGCTCTGGCAGCTTCACCTCCATGTGCTCTGCGTGGACTTCCTCCGCTTCTTCTCCGGTGGTTCGTTTTGGAGTGCGGAGCTGAAGGTGAACGTCACAGCCTATGGGAATGCAGGGCTTCCCCCGGAGGAGGCCACTTCCTGCGAGCGAATTCCAGTTCTTTGAACTTCTCTCGGGCCTCTGAAAACCGGCTGATTTCAATCCGCCTCTCGGAGCAGGAAACGCCTGAAGTGCCTGGAGACGCTGAGCTCACACTCAGGCTGAGGAGCAAACCAATGGAGGAAGAGGAGTCGCTGTCCTGCTGTGTTTATTGTCCGGGACGCGGGGTCCATCTCGAGAGGACGTTTTTCAGTTGGAGTAATAAGCCGCGGGCGATCTCCGCTTCTTTCACTTCCTGTTGTGACTCCTAAAAAAGTTAGCAAGTCGGCGCGGCGTCATTTATTTGCTCCTTCTTTCACGGAGGGAACCGGCCCTGAGGAAGCTTTTGTTCCGACCCATCGTCCTCACGTCGCCTCAATCAGCCTCGCAGAAGCAGGCTTGACATCCCAGAAGCTCAGATGCAAACCGGAGCCCTGCGGTTCCGCGTGAACGTCCGAAAAATACGCCTTTTATTTGCATGCAATCAAAGAAGAGGTGGAGGAACAGAATTTAAAAATGAAAGTAATGCACCTGAAAGAGAACCAGACAAAGCGAGCAGGAGAATTAGCATGCTAGCATCGCGCTAGCCTTGCAGTTTGAGGAATTAACCTGTTCAGCCGAACACCGTCGGCACCGGTGGGTGTCGCTTCGTGACAAAGGGAGGCGCCGTGTTGCCGTGACGACAGCGGTCGCTCATGGAGAACTTAGATCGGACGCTGCTGCAGAACCTGGTGGATACGATCTGGAGACAGTTTCTCCAATGGCTATTGACTGATGACACCCCAAAACCCATCTGGGACGGCGGGTTTTCTTTTTCCAGATCATTTATAGTTTCCGTGGTTGCCTGTTGATTGGCCAGTGGGGGCTGTGTCAGCGACAGCCGTCTCTGTGATTGGCCGGTGGGCTTTGGGGCAAAACCAAGGAAAGGGAGCAAAGTAGCGAAGAATCCGGTTCTGAAATGCTAACGGTTAGCTTGCCAGGCCCCACGGCGGACGCTGATTCCGCCTCGTCTGCCGCAGACGGAGACGAATCCGACACGCCACCCGACGAACTTCTGAAAAGATGTTTGTTTGTTACCGCCGTTGAGCTCTTTGGTCGGGGGGGGGGGGGGCGAACAGCCAAGATATGAGGGGGCCGGAGGCGGTGGCGGCGGGGGCCCGCCCGAAACTTCAAATTCCATTTTCTTCCTAACTCCCAACCTCACTACTTCTATCATTATTTTCTGGCAAA
>CAAKHD010007578.1:3429-19030 GCA_901007705.1 Fistularia tabacaria
AGATAGAAAAGTCTGATAGACAAAAAAAAAGAAAAAAAAAAGAAAAGATGAGATGTGTGTAAGTGTGTGTGTGTGTGTGTGTGTGTGTGTGTGTGTGTGTGTGTGTGTGTGTGTGTGTGTGTGTGTGTGTGTGTGCGTGTGTGTAAACACATCGTGTTTCAACATTTGCGAAAGAAAAATACATGTTCTTCCCTATAACCCTGTCCACATAACACCAACGACACCCTGCATCTGTGTGCACGTGTGTCTGTGTGTATGTTTGTGTGTGTGTTTTTGTGTGCGTGTGACATCGAATATGTTTTACAGCTGTGTCCCAACAACACAGCAGTGTTAAACCATATCAGAATTTTAGGTTTCTGGCCTAGAATGTCACACACATACACACATACAGACACACACAAACACACATAATCAAGTTCATCTTTCCTTATCTGCCATCACATTGTCACTTCTGAGTTATATTAAACTTTCTGGTACTTTTGTGTAGATAAACAAACAGACCTGTAGTACCTGTAGACCAAAGAGGCCGATGGCAATCCTCATAAAATATATGGCATTTTGTCATCGGCTGTAGT
Source organism: Fistularia tabacaria (assembly GCA_901007705.1). Lineage (NCBI taxonomy): Eukaryota > Metazoa > Chordata > Actinopteri > Syngnathiformes > Fistulariidae > Fistularia > Fistularia tabacaria. The sequence continues at coordinate 4,005 of CAAKHD010007578.1, forward strand.
CAGCTGTACATACCAGCTTGAATGTTGTCATGTTGACTATGGATGAAAAGTACAAATTCATGACATGTCACAAAACCGTGAAAATGATGTCACTCTTGCAGACATATTTGTGTCTGATTCTATGAGGTGAATAATATTGTATTATTTGGTAAGGAATAATAGAATTTAACGAAAGCCACTATAAAATTGTGCTGCAAAAATTACATGAATAGGTATTGTTCCAAAATGTTGCAGTACATTCACAGAGGTGGCCTATTTTTTCAATTTGTATTTACATTTTTTCTCCATCAAGATGCATGCTATATTTCATTTGAAAATAATTATAATTAAGGAAGAAATTAACTTATCAAATGGTCCTGTGATTCTTTACAGATCCTGCTCAAAATCATGTCAATATTTACGCTAATATGCATTTGTCTTTTACTTTTCATGTTTGTTTGTTTTCCCCCTGGTTTTCTGTCATTCAAAGTTAAAACTTTTGTTGATGATTTTTCTGTTCATGAGAGGGAATACTTCAGACAGACAAGCAAACTGTTGCTTTATGATGTCATCGGGGATGATTGCACTGTTATCAAGGCAACAAAGGTGGAAAAGTGAAATAATTACAGTTTGCTGTTGAGAGCACAGGGTTTTGTATTCTGTTCAGAAATGGTAACCCTCGAAAAAGAATAGGTACAATAGATAATGCTCACTTTGGTCACAAAAATGCTTGTTTTCCAAAAGGACAGGGAAACAACCAAGAGGGCCATAGTGTATAAGAAAAGGCCCTCAAACTTTTGATTTACAGTTACTCCTCTTCTTTGCTCCTGAGGTTTCTCCATCCCATCCCTCCCACCTCATGATTCCATACATTTTTTTCAATTCTGTCCTGTGTTGGAGCTGTTTGTATTCTTCTCTTGCTCCTCACTCATTCAATTTCTGTCCCCCCTTGTCTTTCACCTCAGCCTTCTTTCATCTCTCTCTTTTTTGTCTCCTCCTCTGTCTCCTCCAATCCCTCCATTCATCAGTATTTTAGCTCCAAACAGATAGCATCATTGCTTTACTTCTGCACCCAGCCGACACTCTGCCTGTCCTCGCCGTGAGCTTTAAACACACTAAATCAACGCCTGAAAGGAATAGATATTTTGCCACAGAGATAAGCCCATTTCCTGGTGAGTATTCATTGAAATGATATAATAACTGACATGGATAGGAGCGCGGAGGAAGAGAGAAGAAGAGAGCGGGAACAGAGATAAATATGGTATTTGCAAGTTTCCTTTTGTAACATGAAGGCGCCTCCTTTTTCTGTTGGAGGAAAGGGCTCAGGAATCTAAACGTTGACAGGGGAGGTGGTAAATTGAATGCCATGAGCCGTCTGAGCCTCTCTGTCTCTAAAAAGAAATTCAATTAAAGTGTATTGGAGGGTTGTGAATGTAGCACAGACTGGGCTCCCAGTGGCAGATAAGAGCTGCTTCTCTCTGAGAGTGGCGTTATAACTGAAGCCAGATCACTAGCTGCTAAACGTGTAATCCCCTGAAGCTGAACAATATGGGTCTCCGTCTGATTCAATACAGCAGCAGCCAATTCTCCACATTAAATAAACGCAGGGGGGCCAGAGTTTCTGCTGCACAGCGTCTAACTCACTTCCTATGGCTTAAGCCACACACAAAAATCAGAAGGCTTGGCTGCTGACAATGCCTACTATCTGTTTCTTAAAAGACACCCCCACACACACACACACACGCACACATTGTAATAAAGCTCCCTTGGGAAGTGATTTCAGGCCATTCAGTGTTAAGTACCTGCCCCACTCTGGCTAATACCACCACTAATGCTGGAATGATACACTTTGTGTGTGTGTGTGTGTGTGTGTGTGTGTGTGTGTGTGTGTGTGTGTGTGTGTGTGTGTGTGTGTGTGTGTCTGTGTGTGTGTGTGTGTGTGTGTGTGTCTGTGTGTGTGTGTGTCTGTGTGTGAATCTGTGTCTGTCTTTCTGTCTGTCAGATTGAAAAAGCAGACATCGAGAAAGAGAGAGAGAAAAGGACGGAGAGAGAGAGAGATAAAAATAGAGAGAATTTATGCTCCTTGATCTGAGGCTCACACATAAGACTCTCAAAGACACACACTTGCATTCATACTTCTTTGCTAAGATTACCAGGAGTATATTTGTGTATTTGTTTACTAGATCATTTAGAGTTCTGAATCAGAACTGTCGGAGCACATCACAGCAATGTTATAATAAAATAAATAAGCACAGTAGTATCATGCTGAAAGTCCAACAATGCAGAGAACATATTTGAAAATGAATACATCATATATTTAACTTTGCTCAAATTCATTCACGCAATATTTTACAGGGAAATCTATTTTGTGATCTTGTCGAGGTCAGAAATGTTCTAATCCCATTGCTAAAGGAATATCATTGAATAGTCTGGCTACTAATTGATCTTGAATTGAAGACTTGATCTTTGTATGATTTTTTTTCTTAAAATCACGATACAAGTGTCCTGAAGAGGCTCAGCAAAAGTATGATAATAAACTGAAAATTTCTGTTAGCACAAGTTCTTCTTCTTTTCCTTTCAGCTTTTACCGTCAGGGGTCGCCACAGCAAATCAAACTTCTCCATCTAACCCAATTTTCTGTATCCTCCTCTGTCACACCTACTAACTTCATATCCTCTCTCACTACATCCGTAGAGCTTTTCTTTGCTCTTCCTCGAGACCTCCTGCCTGGCATCTCCAATTTCAGCATCCGTCTACAATATATTCATTATCCATCCTCTGTACATGACCAGACCATATCAGTATCGCTTCTCCTGCCTTCTCTCCAAAACATCTAACATGTGCTGTCCCCCTAATAGACTCATTCCTGATCCTCTCCATCCTCATCTCTCCAAAAGAGAACCTCAACATCTTCATCTCTGCTACCGCCAGCTCTGCCTACTGTCTTTTCTTCAATGCCACTGTCTCCAAACCATACAGCATCGCTGGTCTCACCGCTGTCTTGTACACCTTTCCTTTCATTCTGGATGATATTCTTCTATCACATAGTACCCCTGAAACTTTTCTCCACTCATTCCAACCTGATTGAACCTGTTTCTTAACCTCTTTTCCACACTCTCTGTTGCACAGGACTGTTGACCCTAAGTACCTGAAATCCTCAACCTTCTAGATCTCCACTCCCTGTAGCCTCACCGTTCCTCCCGGGTTCCTCTCATTTACACACATATATTCTGTCTTGCTCCGACTAACCTTCATTCCTCTCCTTTCCAGAGCAAACCTGCACCTCTCAAGATTTTCCTCAACCCCTTCCCTGCTCTCACTATAGATCACAATAAAAATTATGACCGGAAACGGTGACAAAGGGCAGCCCTGGCGGAGTCCAACTCTCCCCGGAAACGGACAACCGGCAATGCGTCAATACCCCATATTCCCGGAGCACCCCCACAGGACTGCCCGCGGGACATGGTCGAATACCTTCTTCAGATTCACAAAACACATGTAGACTGGTTGGGCAAACTCCCATACCCCCTCGAGAACCCTGCTGAGGGTATAGAGCTGGTCCACTGTTCCACAACCAAGAGAAAAACCACACTGCTCCTCCAGAATCCGAGATTCAATGACCCAGTGGACCCTCCTCTCCAGCACCACTGAATAGACCTTGCCAAGGGAGGCTGAGGAGTGTGATCACCCTATAGTTGAAGCACACCTCAGATCCCACTTTTTAAAAAGGGGGATCCAAAACCCAAGTCAACCCACCAAAACCCGGTCTGCCAGTCCAGCGGCAATGTCCCAGATGCCCACGCAATGCTGCACAGGTGCGTGTCAGCCAGGACAGCCCTACAGCATCCAGAGCCTTGAGGAACTCAGAGCAAATTCTCATCCAATTTCAACGGAAGTCATTCTCCATGGCCTAACTCGAGTTTTTTGCTTCAGTGACTTCTGTAGCCGCATGCCACTTGGCCTGCTGGTACCTGTCAGCTGCCTCCAGAGTCCCGCGGGCCAAAAAGGGCCAATAGGACTCCTTTGGTTTGACAGCATCCCTCACTGCCGGGGTCCACCAGCAGGTTCGAGGGTTGCCTTCCTGACAGGCGCCGACCACCTTCCAGCCGCAACTCTGGACTACCAACTCTATAATGGAAGCGCGGAACATGGCCCATTCGAACTCAATGTCCCCCGCCTCCCTCGGAACATGGTTGTAGCTCTGCCGGAGGTGGGTGTTGAAGCTCCTTCTGACAGGGGACTCTGCCAGACGTTCCCAGCAGACCCTCACATTATGTCTGGGTCTGCCAGGTCTGACTGACATCCTCCCCGCACATCAGGGCCAACTCTCCACCAGGTGGTGATCAGTTGACAGCTCCGCCCCTCTCTTCAACCGAGTGTTCCGGACATGCGGCCACATGTCTGACGAAACGACCACAAGGTCGATCAAAGAACTGTGGCCTAAGGTGCGTTGGTGCTAAGTGCACATATGGACACCTTTATGCCCGAACATGGTGTTTGTTATGGACAATCCGTAACGAGCACAGAAGTCTAATAACAAAACACCACTCAGGTTCAGATCAGGGGGGCCGTTCCTCCCAATCACACAATTCCAAGTCACACTGTCGTTGCCCACGTGAGCGTTAAAGTCTCCCAGTAGAATGTGGGAGTCCCCAGAAGAAGCGCTCTCTAGCAGCCCCTCTAGGGTCCCTAAGAAGGGTGGGTATAGTGACTGTTGTTGGGTGCATAGTTGAGAGGCGGTGCCAGGGGCAACTCCAAAGTAAAAAAAGAGTCCAGCCCCTCGAGAGGCCTGGTTCCAGACCCCACGTTGTGCGTTGAGGTGAGTCCATCTATATCTAGTCAGAATCTCTCAGCCTCACGCACCAGCTTGTGCTCTTTCCCCGCCAGAGAGGTGACATTCCATGTTCCTAGAGCCAGCTCCTGCAGCCGAGGGTCGGACCACCAAGGTCACCTCCTCCGGCCACTGCCCGGCCCACACTGCACCCAACTCCCATGTCATCCTTTCAGGCGATGCCCGGCCGAGCCCCATGGGTGCAGGCCCGGCTATCAGGCGCTCGCCATCGAGCCCCACCCCTGGGCCTGGCTCCAGGGAGGGGGCCCAGTGACCAACGTCCGGGCAAGGGAAAACTAGGTCGTAAGTTGTTTTTCATCATGAGAGTCTTCTGAGCCACGCTTTGTCTGGCCTCTCACCCGGGACCTGTTTGCCTTGGGTGACCCTTCTGGGGGCATGAAGCCCCTGACAACATAGCTCCCAGGATAATGGGGACGCACAAACCCCTCCACCATGATAAGGTGGCAGCTCAAGGAGGGCTTGGAGGAGTTGATTTGAATAAATTGGAAAAATTGCCCAGATATGTGAGTGAGAGATTGAATGGTTCTTTACCTCTATATGTGGCCCTGTGATCAACTGACAACCAGTCCAGGGCGTAACCCGCCTCTCACCCAATGTCAGGCACTGCATACCTGTGACCCTCTTCTTCTTTTCGTCTCGGCTTTTCCCTTCAGGGGTCGCCTCAGCGAATTAACCCTCTCTATGTAACCCTATTCTCTGTACCCTCTTCTCTCACAAAAACTAACTTCATGTCCTCTCTCACTACGTCCATAAATCTTCTCTTCAGTCATCCTTTAGACCTCCTGCCTGGACTCTCCGATTCCAGCATCCGTCTCCCAATATATATTAACTATCCCTCCTCTGTACATGACCGAACCATCTCAGTCTGGCTTCTCTGACCTTCTCTCCAAAACATCCAACATGTGCTGTCCCCCCTGATGGACTCATTCCTGATCCTATCCATCCTCCTCACTCCCAAAGAAAAACTCAACACCTTCATCTCTGCTACTTCCAGCTCTGCTTCCTGTCTTTTCTTCAGTGCCACGGTCTCCAAACCATACAACATCGCTGGTCTCACCACTGTCTTGTCCACCTTTCCTTTCATTCTGGCTGATTCTGGCTGATTCTGGCGGTCTTTTATCACATAGTACCACTGACACTTTTTTCTCCACCAATTCCAAGCTGCTTGAACTAGTTTCTTAACCTCATTTCCACACTCATCCTTCTGTCTTGCTGAACCTAACCTTCATTCCTCTTCTTCCCAGAGCATACCTCCACCTCTCAAGATTTTCCTCAACCTGTTCCCTGCTCTCACTACAGATCACAATGTCATCTGCAAACATCATGGTCTATGGAGATTCCTCTTTAACCTCATCTGTCAGCCTGTCAAGACCACTGCAAACAAGAAGGGGGTCAGAGTTGATCCCTGACGAAGTCCCACCTCTACCTTGAACTTCTCTGTTACACCTACAGCACAACTCACCACCGTTTCACAACCAGCATACATGTCCTTAACCAGTCTAACATACTTCTCTGACACTCCAGACTTCCTCATACAATACCAGAGTTCCTCTCTTGGCACCCTGTTGTATGCTTTTTCTAGGTCTACAAAAGCTCACTGCAGTTCCCTCTGACCTTCTCTGTACTTCTCTCTTTGCATTCTCAAAGCAAATCCTGCATCTGTAGTACTCTTTCTCGGCATGAAGCCATACTGCTGCTCACAAATACTGACTTCTGCTCTCAGTCTAGTTTCCACTACTGTCTGCCATAACTTCATTGTATGGCTCATCAACTTTATCCCTCTATAGTAACTGCAATTCTGCACATCCCCCCTTATTCTTAAAAATGGGCACCAACAAACTTCCTCTCCATTCCTCAGGCATCTTCTCACTCTCTAGGATCCTCTTGAATAATCTAACCAGAAACTCTATAACTGCCTCTCCTAGACACTTCCATACCTCCACAGGTATATCATCTGGACCAACTGCCTTTCCATTCTTCATCCTCTTCAATGCCCTCCTCACGACACTTTTACTAATTTCTGCTACTTTATGGTCTACAAATTCACCTCTTCTACCCTTCCCTGTCTTTCATTTTCCTCATTCATCAGCTCTTCAAAGTGCTCTTTCCATCTTCCCATCACTCTTCTAGCATCTGTCAATACATTTCCCTCTCTATCCTTAATCACACAGACCTGCTGTACGTCCTTTCCATCTCTATCTCTGTTTTACCAACCTGTATAAATCATTCTCTCCCTCCTTACTGTCCAACCGAGCAAAGAAGTCAGCCCTTTGTTTTGCCTTTGCTACGTCTATCTTTACCTCACGCTGTATCTTCTTGTACTCCTGTCTGATCTCTTCAGTCCCCTCAGTGTCCCACTTCCTCTTTAATAACCACTTTCTCTGTATACACTTCTGCACATCCTCATTCCATCACCAGGTCTCCTGATCTACTTTCCTTCCAGATGACACACCAAGTATTCTCCTACCTGTCTCCCTGATCACATTAGCTGTAGTTGTCCAATCATCTGGAAGCTTTCCCTGACCACCGAGATCCTTTCTAAACTCATCCCTGAAAACCATACAACACTCCTCCCTTTTCACTATCCACCAATTTGTTCTCTGCTCTGCCTTTGTCCTCTGGATCTTCCTTGTCACCAGAGTCACCCTACAAACCACCATCCTATGCTTTCTGGCCACACTCTCACCTACCTAAAGTCACCACCTAACTTTGAAGTCACTGATCTCTTTCAGATTACCTTGTCTATACAAGATGTAGTCTACATGCATGCTCTTACCTCCGCTCTTATAAGTTACCCTATGTTCCTGTCTTTTCTGGAAAAAAGTATTCACTACAGTCATTTCCATCCATTTTGCAAGGTCTACCACCATTTGTCCCTCTGCGTTTCTATCCTGGATACCAAGCCTGCCCATCACTTCTTCATCACCTCTATTGCCTGCACCAACATGTCCATTGAAGACTGCACCTGAACCCATTTCCTCTAACTCACATCCCATCTTTCGGGCATAGCCACTAACAACATTGAGCATCACACCTCAATTTCCAGCTTCAGACTCATAATTCTGTCTGACATTCTTTTCAACTTCAGAACAGTCCCAACAAACTCTTCTTTGAAAGTAACTCCTACTCCATTTATCTTCCTGTTAGTACCATGATAGTGCAACTTAAAACCTGCTCCTAAGCTTCTAGCCTTACTAACTTTCCACCTGGTCTCCTGGACACGCAGTATATCCATCTTCCTTCTCTGCATCATGTCAACCAACTCTCTACCTTTTCCTGTCATCGCAAAATTCAAAGTCCCTACTCTCAGTCCCACGCTATTGCCTTTCCTCTTCTCTCTCTGCTTCTGAACACACCTTCCTCCTCTACTTCTTCGACCAACAGTAGCCCAATTTCCATTGGTACCCTCTAGGTTATCGGAAAAAATGGCGGTCTTTTTTAACCCGGGCCTCGACCGATCCAGTATGAGATTCATAGGTTTGAATCGCATATTTGGTTTTGGCAAAAAATTTAACGCTGGATGCCCTTCCTGACACAACCCTCTGCATTTATCTGGGCTTGGGACCGCCCAAAGGGAGACACCGGCCTGTGCCCTCCCAAGGCTGACTCCAGGAGATACTGGCCCATGCCACCCTGAGGCTGCATTGCATACCTACGACCCTAAGTGCAGTGTAACCGGTAGATAATGGATGGATGGATGGTTTGATGTTAGGCAAGGGGGCATGGGATTTTGACAAGTAGGAGTGTGAATTTGACTGCAGCCTCCGCTTAAAAGGGGGGTGGGTTGTCATGTATGCAAACTAGGACAAAAAGAATGTGGCACAGGATTGGGAAATCATAACAAACCATCTTAGGTTTACAAAAAATTCAAAGCTATCAAGAGCACCATTTTACAAGGCTTTACTCAACTTGATATGGGGTCCAAACACACATTTGGTTTGGGGATGGCTCACAAGCTGGACAGGGATGAAAACATGATGTGGATGTTGCTTCCGGCTGACTCTTGAAGTTGCCGCTGTCATTTGGGTCAAAATTATGTAGAAAAGCCTTTTTTCAAGAAAAAAATATTTCTACTTTGATAACCATTGTTTCTGAATATGAGAACGGATGGAACTCACGAACATCATCAACAAATTCAGAGACAACATAGAAGACATGGACATAGAAGCACGTACAGACACTGGTTGATTTTGGCCAACTGTTGGCCGAAACAATTTCGCATATGTGTTCCATCATGAACTCTGATTTCTTGCCTTTCACTGCAACAATTGCGGTGCGTTTGGTCACTATCAATCACTCCAAAACCTGTACACAAGGAATATGACCCAGGTGGAAAAATACAAGGATTTGTTTTCAGTACTGAATCTCACTTCTTTCCACCAGAAAAAAAATGCTATTATTTTATAATCCCCCCTTCTCAGCAATCTTTTTTTGGGTCTAATGGCATTATCTTGGAAATAACTGGATATGTTATGTTGTAGAGAAAATATACAGGAGTCCTATATGTAATCTAATATAGGATATATTATATGTCCAGCTATAATATTTAGTTGATTCGCCCTTCACTGGTTATCGGGCTGTTTTTCTGTGTCTTAATTCCTTTTGGAGCGCAAATAAGAAGTATAGCATACAAAAAAAACTTGATTGCCCTATACTTGACGATGATATCAAAGGGCCTTAATTGTATTATATTATGAAAGCTTGGTACATATGTTAATGGCCACAGTATTTATTTCTGTTGAGTCAAGTTTGTTGTCTTTACTCAGAGTGCCAAGCAATCATTCTGTTTCAAAAGACATTAGACTAAGTCAAGAGATCTCTGGGGATATACTTTGCTTTTCACAGCTGGATGAAAACTTCAAATTTGAAACTGCATAATAGCGGAATTGATTGCTTTAAATATATGATGTGTGCAATCTTCCCAAACCAAATACATCAATTCATTTACAAACCTGCCAGCCCCTGAGAGAGCAGTCTCTCTTGGACTTTTTTGAAACAGTGTTGCAGTGAAAAGACAACTACAGAAAGCAGCTCAGATCAATTTCTTTCATGTGAAACAAACAATTCCAGCAACCTGCAGAGGCACACCAAGACTGCTGCCAGGGAAGATATTGTGTGAAAACGATTTTAAATGGGTTGAAATAATGTTGCCAGATGAAACCAGATGGAATTGGCTATTTCACACACTTTAATAGTATTTGATGGAGACAGTTTTACAGAAAGCTCAAGAAGATTTGGGTAATTATATTGCTTTTTGCAAAGAAATTTCTCCAAAATCATGATAACAACAGTAACAAAAAAGATTACAAATTGCTTGACAGTGCAGCTGTTAGTTATTGCATTTGGTGCAAAAGATTTTTAAACACTTACAAATTAGTAGGAGCAGTTTGCATTTTGAAAAGCCACACCAAACTTGGTAAGCACCCTTCTTATCTCAGCTGAAGAGAGTCCCAGAGAAAAGAGCAGGCTCAACACCATGACAAAGGGTGACCACAAGAAGAGTGACCATCTCTTGGTCATAAAATCTATCAGGGAATGAATGTTCTGCCATGTTGGATATCTCAGCCCATCAAACACCCTCTCCCAAGATAATAGTTGCACACATACAAAGAGCATAGACTGCATGAAAATAAAGTGCAAAGTACATATAGAAAAAAAAAGTTAATAGAAGAGTAGTTCACATGAACAGCTGAAATTAAAATATGGATTAATTGCTTTGTCTGTGACACCAAAGGCTTTTTAAATTCAAAATTCAAGCAACTATAGGTTACCTGTAATGAAGGGAGATTTGTAATGAACAATGTCGGTCCAACCGTCTGTGTCTGTTAATCCATAGAGAGCTTTCCATAAACCTGGCACACTGTCACACTGATCTGTTGCATGTCCTGCTGAGCTAAATTACGTGATTATCGTTCTTTTGGTTAATGCAAAACAGATAAGATTAGTGTGCTGTGCTGAAAGGATAATCGGGACACCAAATGCCGCTGAAGTAATGCACAGAGCTTGGATTCTTTACGATAAATGGGAAATAATGGACAAAGACAAAATTGCTGCATGTGAAAATACCCCCCCCCCAAAAAAAAAAGAAAAAAAAAAGTTGAGGAACTGTAAATGATTAAATCAACCTTACTTTAGATGTATGTATATGTAACTTTAGATTTGGATATATAAAGTTACATATAAAAGTGGGCTACAATAGTTTGATGAGAATGTTAAATATCTCTGACAGCTGTAATCTGATGCAGGAGAAGTGAGAGTGAACATACAGTACAGCCAGATGCTTAACACACCTCTGAAACTATGAATACCTCACTGGTGATCAGTGTGACTCTCAGAATCTTATGACATCAAAGAGCAGGACAGTGACCTTTTGAAATACAGAGACTTTTGAAACCTGCTCTAGACTTGGGGTCTCCAATTTCCTTGCAGACCTAAAGTATAATCACCAAACACTATAAAAATCACAACTTTATGTGTTAAACCATCCCATTTTACCTGATGTTTCTCCTACTAAACCAAGATTTATAAGGATTTACAAAATTATTTGTTGTCACTTTTTAAGGCATGTTTTTCTCTTTATGGTTAAAAGGTTTGGTCTGAGGCTCATGCATTAATTATTATATGTGCTTCAAAACTGCAATGACAGGGTTTGTCCGATGAGTAGATAATATTTCATCAAAATGAAACATCAACACATGTTTTGTAGGTTTTCTACAGTAAAAATGTGCTCACTGTATGTTTTGACATACTGTTAAAGGGTTGACGCGAGTGTGAAAGACCCCAGCCTTCCTGTGTTGATATGCCAGAGTGGTTGTGTAAGTATGCTTTGTGTGTTAGTGGTGAGAGTTTAAACGGCGGCAATATCCATTTGTTGTTCCATGTCACATGTAATGTCAGAAAAACATTGTGGCTGGCAGTTAGCAAGACCAAATACCAGGAACTCTTCAATTGACCTAAAATACAAGCTTAAGGGAGAATGTTTTAAGAAAATATTATCCCTCTTATTCTAACAGAACTCTTGCTTTGGTCGGATCACGGCTGAGCATTCACTAATAAATTCAGTTTCTACCACTTTTAACATTTCAGCAGCTACGTAGCTGAGAAATGTCTCTGGAAACTAAACATGGTTCCTTTAGAAACTTTCACTCATCAAGTGGTCCCAATATTTCAAGTATGAAGGGCAGTATATTGTTCAGTGGCTCAATTTCATTGTTTTTACCATGTATCTCTTATTTGACTTCTTTAAAAGTCATAAGATGACAATATTTCTTTCGTCTTTTTTCAAGTAGGTGTACTGAAAGGGAAATGATTTCGCTTTTGCATTCTATAAATTAATGACATTTGTTTCCATCTCATCCAACTATTGAGCAAACTGAACAACCAAGAAAAAAGTTTAAAAGAAAAAGGGGCTTCAATTCAACAATCAGGTGCTCTCCATTGGTATTTCATTGAGGTATACATAGAGGTCTGTTTAATGGGTCTTTAAGCTCATGTAGAGAAATGCCCTCCATCTACCAGGGTTAGGCAGGTAGTACTCGGGTAGTTCTCATAAAACAGAGACAAATTATTGTCAGGATTACTGAAATTTCAAGTCTATATAAAAAAATAATGTGTCATTAATGAAGTTGCCTTTTGATGCCTGTTCACTGCCTCTTTTTGCACTGAACAAAGCAGCTGGGAAAACAGTCAGTGGACGTATTGCACAATATCATGAATTTAATGAGGGAAATGTTCAAATGGGGAATGGTGGAGGTTTTTGTTTTTTTTTTCCCAGGGAGACTTCATATTGAAAAAGTGACTCCACATCAAAGAGAACATCTACAAAGAAGAGACAAAAGGAAAGGGTATTCAGAATATTCAATTTCAAAATATAGTATACCTGCTTTGTTCTTCCAGAATCTTTTCATGCTTTCTAATATTGAGTGTTGTCTTAAAGCCCTTTGGCTTAAGAGGCAATAGAGTGAAAGGAGTTAACAAAAAATTAAGGACAAGATTTTTTAATCCAGTTTAATGTCCACTGATGATCACTCTAAGTAATATAACTCTTAATAATGGTAGACATTATTACAACATTTCATTAATAAATTACATAACAGATGCAATTTTCTCTGAGTAAATGCCTAGAAGTTTATTGCTCCAAACTATTAAGCAACAGTACCTGCCAACATATGTTCAATATCTGTGTCTCAGAGGTACAAGTCAAATTTCACCAATTTCATACTTTCACTCAAACACAAGGATATCTAATATAACCACCAAGAGTGGTTGTATTGCAATGGAATTAATGGCAACATTTCAGCTTGCAGTTTGCCAAGGCCTTGCACCAGGTGTCAATTGCTCTTTTCTAGAAAAGAAAAGAAAAAATGTAGCCGTTAGCCAACTGCAGCAACCACATTATTGGCCATGCAGCCAATGCCTGATTCAAACCCACCTGTTTAGATGTTATCACTCGATTGAAAGCACATGATAGTTAGATTATTACTCACATTTTAAGCTTAAGGTGCTCCCTTACAAGAGAGGATTAAAGTCTGGATCATTAATCATATCTGATGAAACACATCTGGATTAAAGATTACTTTCAGAAGCCTGCTGCCTTCCAAAACAGAATATATATATGTCATGATATCGAACAATATTTATTTCATGCTGATGGAAGGTTAAGCTTGAGCACATAAAACACTTGGGAAGACACTATGGCTGGGATAATAGCTAGGGTGAAGCTGGGTAAGGGAGCACTCTACTATCCCATGTCTGTTACCTTGGAACTGAAGAAATCTGACAGTCCCAGTTGTTTTTAAAGTGCTGATTCATTTGGTTCCTTCTAATTCAGCTGAACTGAGCCACAGTCAATGAAAACCAGCTATCTCACATGTTTCTTGTTTAAAAAGGAGGACAAGCTGGTTGCCACAATTGTGAAAAAAAAAATCCAGCATGAAGTAAGTAAAAGTATTCAGGGCTGTGGTGAATAATTTGTTAGCAGGACTTCCGAGAGTACTTTTTTCCCCAGCATGTACCCTTACTGACATTTTTTAAGTGCAACGTCATACACTTTTTTTTTTTGTTTACAGCAATGCTCATTCCATGGCTGTTAGAAAGGGGGAACCGACCAATGTGCTTTGCTATTTTGTCAGAGGACACACCATCAAATCTACAAGCCCAACAACATTTGGTCATAGCCAAGTAATTGACTGATAAAGCATGTAGTCGATATCAACCTCCGTTGTGATCCAAATTATTAAAAAAAAGGGAAACCAGGGGTAACGATGCTGTGCTGAGTATCTTTCATCATTTAGATACAACAACGAACTTTCCTCCTTCTCAGTCACAAATATACTCTCTTACTTTCATTCATCATATTCCCAGTTGACAATCTGCCCACTAAATGCAACCCCCCCATTTAAGGAAGATCAGCCAAACCTCAATGTTTACTTGAAAATGATTTTTTTTCAAGGCTTTAACTTTAAGAATCACACACAATTTCAAAAAATAATCAGGCATAACAAGAACAAAGATCCTGTTAATCCTACAGTAACCTGTAAGACAGGATTTTGTATTATTGTGATGCAAATGTTACCGAAACGTTGTCAAAACATATTTTCTACTGGCTCATAGAGTAATGAGGGGTAGAAGAGTATATATCTGTTTACTTTTTGTGATGTTATTAAAAGTATCTATGTTATTTCATTTTATTTAAAGGTGTATTTCTCTTTAAAATGTCACACCACCTGTATCAAGACTGAAGAATGTAGTGAGAGATTGGGTGAGTTGTTTGGTCCAGGAGATGTTGATCTTCAGATCCCTCACCATACAAAGCAGATTTAGATTCCAGGAGATTTTGAATATTCTTTCAAAGACGCATCGTGTATGTTTTCGGAGTCTGTTACCTCTCACAGAGAACAGTTGCTTTCGTCATCTGTCAAGTCATATTTTTCCATCAAGAAGAGCCATATGTCAGAGGGACCAAGCCCTGGCACGCACATCCAACAGCAGAAAAAAGAGGAAGATAAGAGAAGCATCCAAAAGAGAGAAATCAGCCATTTCCAAACTGTGAATCACTGATTTCACATCAGATAACGGCAACAGTGTAAAAGGGGAAGAGAGTAGTTACCCACTTTGGAGTCAAAATGTCTGTCTTTTTTTTTTGGGGGGGGGGGGGGGGACTGGGCTGAAGATGAAATTTAAATACCAGCAAATA
>CAAKHD010007578.1:23759-69375 GCA_901007705.1 Fistularia tabacaria
CCCCACACTCACACACTCTTCTCTAACACCCCCATACACCCTCTACCCAACCCTCCCCCTCTCCCCCCTCCCACCCACCCACCCCCACCCCCCCGCTCACACTCACACACTCGCACACACACACACACACACACACGCACACACACACACACACACACACACACACACACACGCACACGCACGCACACACACACACACACACACACACACACACACACACACACACACACACACACACACACACACCACTACAGTATATCAGCGAGTGACTAGCAGAGAGCCAGAGGGGAGTGCAGAAATGAATGTGAAGATCCTGACGCTGGTGATTGTGCTCTTGGTGTCTCTGCTGTGTTCTACCAGTGCTGGTGAGTACAGGAGCGGCCAGCCTCGTCGCAGGTTGTCTCTTTATGCTCTTTATTTCTCTCCTCTTTGCTCTTTGCTCATGAAGGCAGCTGTAGTTGATCAGTTACCAAGAATGGTTAGCCTTGTGTGGGCTCTATAAAGGCAGAAATATAAGCACCTGGCTGTGTACAGTACTGCAGTGCAGTGGTTATACCATCTGCTATTGTACTGCCATTGGGTTTATGAAAAACTTGAATGTGAGCTTGGATGTGTCATTTTCCTCCCTGTCCCACCTTGATGTAAGCAGAGTCATTGAGTTCTGGATAAAATGTTGTGACTTTTTTGTTGATGGGAATTCTTGTGAAGAAATATGTCTGAATGATTGATAGACTTGACATATGGGTGATTGTTGTGGCTGTTATGAAATGTACAATTTGTGTGGCATATGTTCTTAAAGACGCTGAGGCAGATAGGAAGAATCTGATTAATTTATGGCTCATGTGTACCATCTGACCTGAGTGCTATGAAATTACCACATTGCTCTGATTACACATCAGGGAGTCACAGCACCTATAAATGCCCGCTTGCCTCCTTTGGTGTTGATAATGAGGACTATAATTGTTGTATACATCAGTGTGGGGGACACAGATCCCAGATGCGTGGATTGTCTCCTGAGGGTCTCAGTCTTGTGTGACAGTACATTTCCATAAAATATAGCTGCATCCCTGTAGGCATTGTTGGACTAGATATTAAATTCCACACTGGACCTAAAACGCTCAATATCTGGAACAAAAATATTCACTTGGGACAATTTTACTGTGGTAGACCATATTTCCTCATATTGCGAATTGGAGCAATAGGGTTTTCAGAAATGTGGTATGTTCGTTTTCTCGGACTGATGGACAGCCTGCAGATGTGGTCCAGGTAACACTATGGTGTAAAAAAACAACAGCCAGGCCTGTGTAAATGTCTGCCCAATTCTTGAGATTATCACCTACCTACCAACAGTTGGCTGGTAGACACATGGGTAGAGGCTTCAGTGTCCACATGTTTTTTATATATATAGGTAAGATGTAGAAAAGACCAAGGGTTTTAGATCCAAAGAATTGAATATAGCATGTTAACCATAATAATGGGATGCCAAACAAATTACATGCTGGAAGATAAAGACCTTCAAATATACAGTGCAAGATGTTGTATAAGATATATTTGGTTAGGCACTGTATGGACTGTGGTTGTATGATGCTCTGTAGACTTGTAGCTTGGAAGATACAGTCTGCTCTGTGTATCGATCTATAGCCACAGAGCTCACAGTTCCCATGCTTCTCTGCACATTTGTTACAGTGACAAGCTATTTTTGTCTAAGGCTCTCAGCACATGAGTAAATGGGAAGCAATTATCTAGCATCACGGTTAGTGTCGTTTTTCATGCCCTGCGTGTGGCTAAGCATGTTCCACGCCTGAGAGCCCACTGTGCTACACCAGAGATGGGAAAACAAGGCTGCCGTGCCTTGGGCTTTCATGGGAGCTTATCCTTCCAAATGCTGTTCAACTCATGCAGCTTATGTGTTTCTCTGTTCCGTAGCTGCTATCGTAGTATCAGCGCTTCATTGACAGAGAGAACTGAGCAAGAGAAAGGGATCCACAGTGTGTTGCACACTGATGGGTGTGGGGAGGGATGCTAGCTGGAGTGTGTCTGCTAAGCACAAGCCTCTGCTACAGTATGCGCTGTCGCGTGAAGGTGTCGGAGAGACTCTGCATGTAGGCAGTGGGTGTGATGCCTTTCATCTTGAGACAAATACTTTTCCAATTCAGTAGATGTTCCCTCTTCCTCAGGTACATATATGTGCATTAATGTCTCAGAAAACAAGAGAGTCATAATGAGAAAGAAAAGATAAATACACTTGCAGTCATTCATTAACATAGGGATGAATCTGGATGATATAGGGTGGGGTAGTTTCCAAGAATTTGAGTCTGGATGGTAAAAAAATGGATGGTTCTTTATATCAACGTAAACCTTCAAGTGCAACAGGCAATTTACCCGAACATCCTAATCCCAATCATTCATTCAGCGCACTGAACGAGTTGTGACCTTCTCTGTGTAATATTAGGATCCTTTAGCAGCACACTTCAATTACCCATCCCTGAAAGCACTCTGGCTAAAAAGTGGGCTCCAGCTTTAGCCATGTGGTATCCATAATTCATCTCAAGGCCGATCACTCTTTCTCCCGTCTAACTCTTAAGACTAGTATATAAACAGTCCTTATTCTCAAACCATTCTTGTGTCTGTCACAGCCTCTCAGAGATAACACCTTATTTTCTTCACCATGGAAACACCCTGCCAAACCCTAACTGTTGGCACTCAAACGATACACAGACCTACCCAAATACACTTATATGGGCAAAAACTGTTAAATGTCCCTCCCGGCATAGACAGGTGAGAGGGCTCCAAGCAGTAGTAGAGAGCAAGGCTCAGTCAAAGCTTGTCTGGCAGAGATATTGACTGCTCAGGAAGGGGTTGACTTTATGAGAGCAGTCAGTAGTGCTATTATTCCATATTAAACTTTGATGCATTGTTGGGGCTGGCTGTTCCGTTGCACAAGTATGCATCAGATGTTCAATCAAGTGATACAGGTCAAAGTACAAAAGAGGATGGCTCGGGCCCATGCAGTAACTTATTAAGGCACCTCTTGGCAAACTAAATCCCTTTGCATGAAAAACAAAGAAACAAATAAAAAAACAAACATCTATCTATCACCCTTAGTCCCAAGAATAAAGGAAGCTTTACATCATTGAAAGCAAGGAAGGTATTTGTGTCTGTGGACATGATTATGATGACACAGGAGAGAGAACACAAGCAGCAAAACTCTTCCAGATGTCCAGTAACATAACAGTAGGCAAACAATTGTTTCAAAGGAGGCACTGCGGAAGGGTTATTATGGGATTTTTGAGAATCAGAAAAAACCTTTATGTTTTGAGACACAGAAGGTTTTGAGCCCCAGCTGGGTGTATGTCACACACACAACACACATGTAAACACACTAGGCAAGATGAAACGCCTATTTTATGAAGAACCATCGTTTCCTCGTGTTTCAGCATTATAATGAAATCTATGAAACAGAACAAGCAGTCGGCAACAGTGGAGTAGTTTGAATATAACAAAAAAGACACACACACACATACAAATATCCAATGCATGGGGTCTTTGGATGAGCATAAAAAAGGGTTTTGTTTTTGAGTTCCAGGTTGATTTACTGCCTGCCTTGATAACGCTGGATGTTGAATGGCTTTGCCAGGGTCTAGCCAGGAGCAAATGATTGATCAATAAATACCATTAGGAGATATAAATTAGTCAAAAGATTTTGGACTACTGCTACCGAGATATCTTTAAAATAAGACATGTCTACCTGGATGCTTTAAGTCATTGTGTACAATGTGGCAAGTTCCTTTATGAGGAGGATTTTAACGGATTTTTTTTTGCATCAGTGTGATCAAATTATTTTGTCATTACATTATTTTTCATTCCCATGATTTATCATCACAACAGCAGGGTATGATTACAAAACATCTGTATAACTTCCCTGATATGAGCTTGGTGAATGGCACTCACAAATGCCCTAAAGTGTGTGGGAGATGAGGAAGAGATTTAGAGAAAAATCATAATTCATTTGGTAGGGATATGAGGGTAACCGCTGGGCTAACACTCCCTGGAGACCTCAGCTGTTGAAGACTTTGGCATATGTGAGTGTTGAGCGGCTGTAATGTAATTCAGAATCCTTTGAATGAATAAATCTACCAACTTAGACCTTCCCTTGAGAGAAAATGCAGTGGAGAAAAAAGTGTAAAGGGAGAGAATGAAGGGCCAAGAGACAAAAAATGAAAGGGCGAACAGAGCGAGAGGCTATGTCAGATCTTAGAAGTTGCAGTGTCTGCTGAAGGAACTAACATTGCATCTAAAATGTCATTGCTAGTCATCTAGACTAACTTTACAGATTTCATATGTGAAATGCATATACTCAATATATGCAATAACTTGAAAAATAAAATCCAACTGTGCTTCAATTTTCTTTGCACATGGCTGATCCTGCCCCCCATTTGAGTTTGCAAAGCCATAACCTGAATGTTTGGGCATAAAGCTTGGGAATAGGGGTGCAGAGGTCCTGTGTTAACCAGACCTCATCTGATCACCCGACCCTATCCTCAGGGTGCTCCTAACAACTTAATTAGAGCCAGATATTTCTAAGACCTGTTCTGTTTTCCACCAGTGTCCAACAATATATTGATTTATGAGTCTCTTTTTGCGCATTAAATGTTATATATGAAGCAATAGTTTCAGAAGATCAGACTCCTGATCGAGATCTGACTTAGCAGTTTTATTGATAAGAGTACCAGTCCTCAGATGAAAATACTGTGTCGGTTTAGGAACGCAAGTACTTAAATTAGTTTTAGAATGAAAAAGTCTATGTTCTGTATATAACTTTAGTGATGCCACAAATCCATGTTGCTTTATCATATCATATAAAAGGCTATTCAGCAACTGAACTAAATTGACAATTAAATACACCGAGATTTGGGTATTGATGCTTTTATAACAATATCTCTAAAGGTAATACTATGGAATGTACTGAAATTTATTGGTGACCAAAAGCAACACACAGCTGGCTGTGGTTACGCTGATCTCAGGAAGATGAGGGATTTCACTGTTGTGAAGAGTTAAAACGAGTCATGAATGGTGGTGAGGGATTTAGCAGATTTTGGGTTCATTTACTGATGTTCCCTGGGGATTCGATGAAACTCCTGAGGCAATAATGTTTCTCTTGTTTAAAGAAAATTGCATACCATTGTTTGAAACCTCCATACACCCAGATGCTCTAATTCTGAATAAAATGCTTGAAAATGGATAATCCCACAATCAAGTCAACTTCGTGACAGTTTCAATTCACTTTTTGAAATAACACATTGTTCACTGCAATCAGTCACTTTATGAAAAGATGTTCTTTTTACAGGGAGACAATTTTATACCTCTAGGAATCTACTAGACTTGGTAAATCAAATGATTTGCCACAAACTGATAGTAAAGACCTCCCTGGAGGATGTTTCCTGGAACGGTGAAGGGCCCCCTTGCCATATCCTTCTGTTTCACATATTGTAGAGGAGAGACCTTCCTGCACTAATGGCCCATAAACTTAAGCAGCTATTGATGAAAACAGATAAGCAAAACAAATTCTGGAGTTCATAAACACTTGTGCACATAAAGCAAACCTTTTGTATCAACAGTTATTGAAAACCTCAAGAAAAAAAGTTAGTAGGTGGAAGCGTCTGAAGTGTCTTTATCCAACTTTTGTTGCATAAAGTGGCTTCTTTCCACCACATATATTATATTTGTTAATTATTGGAAGCATACATATGTGCTTGAACAAAGATCTGCAGATTAAAGCAAAACTAATATGTCATTCAAACAGCCAGAGTGGCAATCTATAGCAATTTAACACATCTTGGCCATTAATAAGAATTGAAATGTTTACAAAAAAACAACTATTTTTTTGGAAAAGGTAATTCTAACTCTCACATACTATC
Source organism: Fistularia tabacaria (assembly GCA_901007705.1). NCBI lineage: Eukaryota > Metazoa > Chordata > Actinopteri > Syngnathiformes > Fistulariidae > Fistularia > Fistularia tabacaria. Next base: position 29,678 of record CAAKHD010007578.1, read on the forward strand.
GATAATACAATAATTTTTTGGTCATCTTTTACATTAGAATTCTTGTGAAACCTCCTCTAGGAATTCAAATCACGTGTTCAACATCAATGTCTTTACATGTTTCTGAGCAGAGGACTGCTGTAACATGACTGCTAGTTTTCACAGTCTGATACATTTACTCTGAGTGATGATATCCTGTTTAAGTGTCAGAGCCACTGTTTAGATTTGTTTAGAGTGGCTGTGGGGTAAAACAGCCTGATGCAATGTTGATGCTGTTTCCCTTTAATAGCACGGTATATGCTGTGGAGAGAGGCAACGGGCCCCTCAGGCATTAAAAGCTGCAGTGAACCTATGCAGTGAACCTATGCAATGACGATTTCCCCCTCTTTCTGTTTCTCTCTCCTACATTTCTAATGGGAGAAGACATACAGGTTCACAGCAAGGGGGTGATGAGACAGGAGAAGGAGGGGCTACGTTTCACATCTGATTAGCGTGCCCATGGAAACGGATGGTTGGAGGATCACTTTGCCCTTGACATACAATCTCTGGAGATTAGGGCAGGGGTTGGTAGCCTCACCTACCTACTGGTGTTGCTATACACACACATCTGTCTGATTCTGTAAGTGGAAACAGCAGCACCAGCATCTTTGTTGTTGCTTTCAAGCCACAGGGGAAAGTTTCGAAAAGACATCTCCCCTTGGAGTTATTTTTTGTTTGTTTCTCTGGCTGCTCGTGTTCAGAAGCTCTCAACCTCCAGTAACCTTGTAGCCACAAATTCACCCCACCATTGCAGTGTGGCTTTGAATAAACTGACAGTCATTTGAGTGGTGATGGGGAATCTGTGGCTTCATTAGCTGGCTCAATGATGCTGTCGGCCCTTTGAACTGAGGGAGCTCTGATCATTACAGAGTACACAGTCTCACACCTAATCATTTCATACACACTCTAATTCATGATCATATATGGCACCACACTTCACAAGTGGCTGACTGACTCAAGGGGACATCTGCAGAGAGCCAGAAACTAGTGGGCTGCTTGTTTTTAATTAGTTCTGAACCTCCAGTGCGAGTGGGGGTTGCCTTCACTGCAGGGTGGGCAAGGGGTTAAGCGTAAAAGCTGCAGTAGGAGAAACTTTTCATGCACTTTAGTTTCCTCACTGGAGTTTTTACAGACAAAGCCGGCTTTCAGCTCAGCTATAAACCAAGCAGTATCAAAGAACAACAATGCTGCATAATAAACAGTCCCCAACAGGAATAAAAGAAAGACCTCACAACCAAAACAAACCTCTCTTGAGAGCAACACTCAAAGGCCACAAGAGGTTAACCATCACGGACAAAGTCAGAGAGCTGATCATGGATTCAGACTGTGCACTATGAAATTGGTAAATTTAGAACCTGTTCGACTTCAGCTGACAATGTCATTCTTTTTGCTCTCAACTGAGCGCCTTTCATGGTGGCTGCCATGGTAACGTGGTCTGAAAGTCGGCAAGCAATTGGTACCAGTTTCTGCCAAGGCCCACAATTACTGGGAGGCATGCGATAAGCAGCATTTCTGACACTAAACGTTGAATTGTGAAAGCTGAATAACAAGGGACTGCCTCCTTGTTTAGGCACCATTCCATATGCCCCAGATGAATTTGTCAGGAGGCTTTCAGGGAGCTGACTAATCCCCAGTATAATGCTGTTGCAGTGCTAAGAATTATTATAGGTTAAGAGAATGTTTGGATTGTTCTGGCACAATTAACACATTTCATCCATGGCTAAATAATCCTGATCCTCTAATGTGCTTAAGAAATGGGAAGCATCTCTGCATTGACATGTCTCTGTCTGGCTGTGTGGGCTGTCTTGGCTGATAGCATGCTAGAGGAATTCATTAGCTATGGCTACTCCTCTCCTTTTAGTGAATGAAGGAGGAGGCACATGATGGAGACAGCAGGCCCTCTCAAACGTCATGGTTATAACCATGGCTACACACACCAGGGTATTTATTCTTCCTCTCCCCCTGCTATGACAAATATAGTCTAGTTACCCACAAGGATTAAACATGCACATAACAATCAACGACAACCTACAGTATAAACACAATAAAAGGCTGCTGTCTTTATATTACACTATGGAAGGCACATAAGTATATGAGAATAGTTAATCAATTAATTAATATTAAGGCTTGTGAACAGGAATTTACATTTAAAAGGAGGGACAAGCCTTCACAGGATCTTTGCTCAGTTTACTGGCAGGTTCCCGGCAGGTGCTTTATTTCCAATTTTCTCCATAATATTGTTGGAATACAATATGCCAACAAACAATATATTTCTTAGCAATGAGCTACTTTACATTTACATGTACTTCTTCGATCAGGATGTGTTGATGGAAAACAAATAGATTCTCAATTAGAACACAATGAAATCTACCTTTCTACTCCAAGTCCCACACCAATCCATCCTGATTCTGTCACCTTTTTTTCTCACAAAATAGATCTGTACATCTGGCTGTGAGGAAGATTTGTGACCAGGGGTGTCAGATGTTTGGAGAGTATGAAAAAATTACAAAGAAGAGATTAGTTTTTTGAAAATGAATCAATGAGATTGGAACACAGTTTAATAATTATCAGTGTAACCTGAGCAACAAGCCATGAAAGTGAACGCACAAATATTGAGATTCGAGAGGACAGCGAATCAATATTGCTGGCAAAGAGAAAATTAACCAGTATAAATGAAATTTTGCTGGCCATAGTTGAATGTGAATGTGCATGTTTTCATTCAGTGAAACACTTCAAACACAGCCCTCTGTGTACTTGTTGCTATTTCGACAAACAAGTTAATCTCTCAGTGGCAGCAGGACCATTATGCTGTGGCTGCATTTACAAGTGCAGACATTTGTTTTGTGGTTGTTTTGGCAGTGGGCGCACAAATCAGCTTTACAACTATTAATAAGAAGCTCCAACCCATTTGTTATGCTGTCTCAGGCTCTGCATTGACTCAGCACTGTGATATACAGTTTGCTCTTGCGAGCCATGAGGGCAGTTGATGAACTGGCTATTAAGCTGAAGGACGGACATTTTTCTCCACCGACTAGATGGACAAGTGCTGGAAGATGTATATCTCTCCAGGCTCCACTGATGAGCTGTTGCAGAATCAACAGGGATAAGCTGTCAGTATTCGTCTTTTGGCTGGGTCAAAATAGGATTGAGAGTCCCCCGTTTAAAAAACGACTTCATCACACATATCACTTAAGGAGGTAGTGACAAAACTAGAGCGGGGAATTAGGGGAAAGCAAACTAGTAATTCATCATGAGTCTGGAGAATGGTCAGTTTGTTGCTCTTTCTAATCTCCTCGACAGAGTTTCTGTCATTTGTATACCCACTCATTTTGAAGAGCCTGCTGCAATAGCAGCAACAAAAATCGTGAACCCATGACATACAAACTTTATTAAACTTTAATAGGAGAATTACCAACTTGGAAAACATGTATTTAGATGGGCTACAGAGATGGTAAAACCAGGGCGCCAAGGTCATCATTTTACAGTGTTACCAGAAAATCATTACATTGGGCTTCCTTGTGAGAAAAACTCAAACACGACACACCAGAGACTGTTTCCAATTTCAGGGCAATAAGAGGGATGAGATTACTTTGTTTATGTAGATGAAACAGGCATTACCCAATATTAGGCCTGCCATATTACTAATGAAAATGCCTTATGCATGTTAGTTCAATATTTGTCCATTAAACAATAGATGGACAGAGATATATGCTAGGTGCTACGCGATGTCATGTCATGCCACACTGCAAGCTTATTCCTTGGGAACTAAAAGAGTTAAACCATACAACCAGTGTTGTCACTGGGGCCTAGCTTATTTTTGGCAGCTTTCATCACACTTTTCTATCCTGTTACTAGATTGGATATTTTGAAAAAAAAGGAAACGACAAACAGCAAGAGCCTGTTGCTATCGGTTACATTTGAAATCGGATAGTGAGGATTACTCACAGCACAGCGATGTATCGACTCCCTACTCTTATATATGCAATGGCCATCACTTGCTATAAGTCGACTTTGTATCAGTTACTGAACTCACCAATGGGACATTTCAGATATATATGTGCTTTAATTTAACACTTAGGTGTCTCTCCCCTTGTACTCTTTACTGAATTGAAGAGGGTGTATTTCACAATTTCCATTACTTGTATAGGCTGTCAAAAATGTAGGTATTTTTATTTCTGACACTTTTGTGTATGCACCCATCATCCGTTTGAGGACAAACAAGGTAATGATTTGTTCTTGTGGACACAATCAAGTATCACAATTTGTATCAGGTATGGCTTTTTTATACTCAAAAATAGTGTTTAGTCAAAGAGTTTGTTCAATGAGCAAGAGTAAAATCTTGACTTTTACTATCTTCTGATGTAGAAGGGTGATGGTGTTATTCAAGGGCAAAAGAAAGCAGGGCCCCTCTATAATTCTTCTGTTAGCCTCAAAATCTACTCAAACACAGACTGTATTGACATTCAATCTGGTGTATTTGAAAGAAATGAGCTGAATGGTTCCAGAATGTGTGAACGTCCCTCATTTATTCTGTATCTGGAACAATAACAAAAGGATAATGTGCAGATTAGGGCTCCTAGGGGCAAAGATGGGCTTTAGATGCGGAAATATGCAACACAGGCTGCATGAATAACTGCACTGTTCTGCCACAAATATTGAGTGTAATATGCTTGTGGAATAAGATTAGCATGGAAACGGAACATGAGATGTCTGGCATTTCAGGGATGAGTTTAAAAGATTCTAGGAGCTGTACCACACAGTCATGCCATTTGAGATGCCTCTTATTCCTCTTTTGGTGTCACTGGTTCATTTAAAATTCCCTTCAGTTTTTAAAACATGATTTTAAGTGGTTGTTAGTTCAGTGACACAGAGAGATGCTGCCTTTCATTTTCTGGCATTATGGACTCTGCTCTACACTTTTCATTTAAATATGGATTTCAACAATCTCAATCTCTCAAAAGCATTTAAGAGAAGTTTAAGAATCTTAAGGTTACAGCTGTCTATTTTTCAGACCCACCTGATAAACAAAGAAAAAACTTTTGTAATTGTAGATGAAATAAATGCCTTGTTCATCAAAGCTTTGGTTAACATTCTCAAATAAACTCTTAGGTATATTTAATGCTCTTCGAGAGCAGTTGACTGGAAGACTTATCTTAAGCAGCTACCTCCCCTAAGCCTTTGTAAACCTCATCCAGGTCATTCTGGGAATTCTAAAAATGGTGAAGGAGTCTTAGGGGCACGGTGGCGCAGTGGTTAACGTTTTGGCATCACAGCGCATGAAGGACCCTGGTTCTCCGGTTTCCTCCCAACATGCAGCCAGTTAATTGGAGAAAGTTGGGAAAAATTGATTGAATGGTTGTCTTTTGTATATGTGGTAATTGCAACTGAATGGCGACCAATCCAGGGTGTACCCTGGGCTCCCGCAACCTTGAGTGCAGGATAAGCGTCAGACAAGGGATGGATGGAGTCTTAGGGGGAGACTGTAATGTCATGACCCTGTGTGAGTGATGTCAGTCAGCTTTTTGACAGTAGATGCCAAATGGAGATGTGCGTCGCTTTATTGAATAAAAAGGTAACCATCTACCGATGATGAGGAACTGAAATACCATAGACTGTAGTCTGATTCTAAAACAAAGACAAGGAGACAAAGATGCAGTGCTGAGGGGATATTTAAAAATGTGGTTCACTGCTGCATTACGCTAATCAAACCATTTGTGCCTTGTTATTTCTTTAAATTGCCAACAATTGCATAAACCATTAGTACAAATATTGCAATTATATACACTTGACATATGTGCAAATCAGTTTTTACAGCCCTAAATAACAACTTACTCTGAATTTATTGGTTGAAAGGGACTAAAGGACTGATAACAGTGTGAAAGGTCACCTACAATCAATACCCCATTACAAGCAATGACAGGTTCTTACTTTCCGAAAAGGTGCTTCTAAGTTTGTTGAAAGTTTGTGGGTTATGGACATGCAAAGAAATTAGACTTTAAGGTATCAGGTCACACTTACTAAGAACATCTGCAATCTAGCTCAGACACACATGCATGTGATGTCACACAGCAAAGACTTTGACGTGGGCTCTCTGAGAAATACACTGTCATTAGGTTCATCTCTGATCTTGAACCAAACACTGCAACGATTTGTACCTCCACAACATCTGTGGCGGTGTAATGTTTTTAGTCTGTAGTGAGAGTGACAAGAGACATAACACACAAGGGTTAGGATTTTGCTTTAGCTAAGCTCGGTATCTTCTGTACTTTGGTTCTGTCACAGACAATACTGGGTGGGCTTAAAACAGCCCACACACATACACAATCTCACATACTTATCTATACATGTCACTTGCTTCCTCATCCATTATCCCAGTGATTTATCTTTTAAATTCACTCCACTTTTCTTAAACAGAAATTCAGTTTGCTGATAATCAAGATTTTTCAAGGTTGATATTTGGCGGTGAAATGGCGTTATTTGGAAAGTAGAGTGCAACTCATTTTTCTATGTGTATGCATAGGTCCCATGGCCTCCACAGAGCATGGCAGAGAACTAGAAGAGGTGGCCACAGTGAGAAAGCTGGTCCAGCAGAACCCTGTAAGGAGTGGTCAGACCCACAGACCAGCTGGCTGGAAGAGGAGACGCCCCCGGCCCCGTCTTTCCCACAAGGGGCCCATGCCATTCTAGAGCAAGGTGAGTTTAAATAAGGGGGTCAAATAAGACCCTTGTTGTACTTTGTAAGCAAAGCATTCCTTTTAACCCTGGAAAAAATGGTCGCTGTCACACATCAACAGATGTTATCCTTACTTGGGTTCTGCTTTGATATGATGCCGGTCCACCTCCTCAGGATTTGTCTAATACCCTGTCAGCCATTCTTTTTTCTTTTCTCATCTGAAAGTGAACATTACCAATTCTTTTAGGATTTAACATGAGGCTGAGGTTGGGTCGTGAAATAAATCGGCTGAATATTTTTTCGTCTTTTTCTGTGATGAATTAGGAAGTAAGGCTCCCATATGACTCACAGTTCACAGCTATATCAAACGCAAGAATATTGTTTTTGGCTGAAATGAATGCATTTCTTAAAGGATTGTCATTTATTGCCTCATGTTGGGGATATTTGATCAAATGGTAACAAATATTTTTGATCTTATCAAGTCAATTACATTCCTTAACCAATGGAGTGCATTCTGGCACCAGGTTTCTCTGCGTAAACAAGCAGCATAATGCTGAAACCATCACACCACATCAGAAGTTTCATCTCATAAGCAAATTAATAGTATTTACAAATCAACAACGAATTTGAAATCATTTACTGTTGGATAGAGACACTCAGAAACAACTACAATGTCTGTACACGAAGAGATGGCCGATCCACTTGCTTGTCTTTTCTAGATATTGTTTTCAAGATATTGTTCACAACTCCGCAGGAATACAATATTCCTGCTGGAGGTCACAAGCAGAAAACACTGACTTGCAAAGCCTCACTATAAATTCGAGACATAGCTGGATGAGGCTTCAGCCAGAAAGTGTCAAAGCATGGTTAATGATCTTATGAAAAAATAAGATCAAAGCCATTGAAGCTTGGAAGTCTTTTCTGAAAAGCAGCCTGGAAGCTTTTACAGACTATAGCAAATTATGGGTTATTGTTTTTTTTACAGTTTTTTGTATTTTTAGATGAGGTAAGAAGTCTTTTGAGCCAATTTGTCCTTCCCTTGCTGGATTTTAAAGGCAGCTGTAAGTTGTAAACAATGTGTGGGTCAAACCATGGCAGGATGCACCTCATGAGTCCTCCAATTTTCCTTGGTCTGCCAATAAAATGTGAGAACTGGTCTATTGGTCAGTGCCTCTGTTTATTGCCAAAGTGCTGGCTGCACAATAAGGGGAGCTTCACAGAATGGTGTGAAGCTCTATAAAACTGAATGGCTCAGTGAGTCACAATACTGTCTGCAAACATTGTTCAACCACAACACTCTGAAGATAACCATTTCTTCACATCCCTCCATGGCTCAAAGTCATTTTATTCAAGCACACGTGCTCATATGATCACAGGTTACTTTACCTCAGTCTGTTAGCCCATGAATTTCCAGCATTGAATTGGAAATGTGTTCTGTTTTTCATCTTTAGTTTCACTACCAGGAAGAAGCTGAGGGCACATTTAAATTAATTCAAATTCAAGTATCTATTTTTTTCAGCCTATATTTGAGACATCTGATGATTTTGAGGCTAGTCTTAATTAAATTACTTTGCCATAAGAATGGACATTAAGAGCAAATTTGGCTCCAACAGTATGTATTCACTGGGTTTATCCAGTTTAACAACACCACACAATTTCAATGTCAAAAGCAGCTCTGCTTTTATTCCCTGTGACACTGAATGCAAAGATTGCCTTTTCATCATTTGAAGATTCCTGACATAACCAACCCTGAGAAGAAAATGGTGTCCAAGGTCATCCTCTTGAGCATGTAATTAGACTCATACTCAAACATTCTATTAAACACTTAGATCTAAGACTGACAGTCTAAGATGGCAGGATATTACACAGTGAAAGCCACAGGCAATTCATAAAGCCCTAGTGGCTCTCCATGTGAGCTTGGTGACTGAAGCTCCTGAAGGCTGGTGTTTAAGAAATATGAAATGGAAAAAAAGTGAAGCAAGCCAGCATTTTCTCCTGTATACTCATTCTATTATACAATATAATTTCAAGGAACTGCTACAGTTACATCATCATGTGGATACAACAAACAAAGGACACAACAACAACAAAACTCAGTAGATTAGTAATTTACGTCACTTCTCTTTGACATTACATTACTACAGAAATATGTCAACTGAAAAAAGGAGCTGGTCCTTATCAGTTAACCTGTTGTAATGCAACAAAGCTGACTGCACTCCTCAGCGATCTCAGGAAACTATCACAGGACAGTAGAAGATAAAAGGCAATCGAAGATAAAAGATTCCTTCATCAACAAGAACTGATTCCATTGCCCCGAGCACAGAATAATGTTGGGCTTGTGTTCCACAAAGAGAATTGTTTTCTGTGTCTCTTCTGCTCTCTTCTTTCTCTCTCTTTTTCTATCCAAGACTATGAAAGCTGGTTGTAACATGTCCATGTTTTCCAGTTGTTTGAGATCAGGACAATATAGGGTGTATGGCTGCGAAAGCTCTGGTAGAAATTCCCTGAGGAGGCCCTTATAAGAGAGGAAATTGAAATGTCTGCATGAGTCACATGTTTTAAGATGACAAAAAACACATGCTGATGGCATTTTTCGCTGTTATTATTTTCTGTTTTGCAGGCACTGCTTTGAGCGCCCACCCCCAGGTTCTGATTTCTCCGCTCTTCCTTTGCCTTGGGGGGCCTTGCAATGAAGGGCCTAAGCTTGCCCGGCCTGAAGAGTGATGTCCATAGCACCTGCTGGTTCTTCAAGCAACTGTCCACAAAAAATCAGGACAAGCCGCTCACCCTCAGCTCTAGGTGGCATTGGGGACAGGGGTGGGGGGGTGGGAGGTATTGAACTGGAGCTATGCGATTCTATTTCTCTGTCTCTGTCCTTCTCTCACTCCCTAATGACTTATCTATCTCTGTCTTCTCCCAAGTGTTTTGTTCTTTTTTCCTTTTCTATAATCTGCTTAATGGAGCCCAATCATAGCAGTCTCCTTGAGTGTCTCAAACACTTTGCATGACATCTGGTGGAGAGGGAGCCAGTTCAAAACAGTCTCTCTTAAAGCATCTCTTACTTAGTCTTAAAACACAGGTTGCTTACCCATGGTATTTGTTGACCCATCTTTATGATTAAAGGTTACAGTAGCTGCCAAATCCATTGCCGCGTAGTTCATCAAATTTAAAAGATGAATAAATGACCACATCAATTAATGAATTCATCCTGGATGTCTTCTGCAAAAAGTGATAAAACATTCAAAGTTCTTAGACAAGCAAGATTGTTTCACGCGAATAACATTAAGTGATTATGATTATCATTATTAATAATGCTGCCTCCTTTCTAATGGCAGTATATCCACATGCAGGAAAAGTTTGACTCAGAATAGAGCACACAATATTTTTGCGACAGTAAAATATCTTCGGAAAGAAGACTCTTTAATCCAAAGCTATTTTGGTGTTTTTGAACTCATTAACACTTTGGGGGAGGTTTAGTAATGTGCTCAAGGTTACTGTAACATGTTCCACTTTAAATGAGTCCTTTGACCCCAGATCCCAATCCCATCCCTAACCCCCAGCTTTTTCACCACACTGCTGCCCTGCTCAGTTGCTCTACACGACTGTTAACTGGCAGTGGCAATCTGCTCTGCAGACAGATTGCTTTGCCTTTTAATGAAGTGCCAAATCATGACCTCCTCCACAATGCTGCCAGGAAAGAACAAATGAAAAGTTATGGAGAAATGAGAAACACATTACCTCGAGTTTAAAGTCTTGATACACTGATATATTATGCATTTAAAATGGTTCGTAGCTGAAAGCTATGGTGACACAATGTTAGCACGGAGGACATTAATTAGACCAAAAAGACAGAAAAAACAGAAAGTAAAACAAACAATAGCATCAACTCAGCTAGAATCATGTTCAGCCTACCACTAGTGCTCTGGCTGCGTTGATATTCAGCAAAACGTCGGTTAGAACCTTATGTTTCATTGACAAAATGCTATGCCTTTCCATCATACTGGAATATTACTGTTTATGCTTATTTCTTTGTTTGAGTACTTTCAGTTATTTTTTTCTCAGGGTCGTGTAATAGAGACTTGTATTTGTGCATTTATTTAACAAAACGCAAGCATATGATATGTTTCACACTTATATGAGCATATTTTGGAAAACTTTATCTTTACATTACCTGTACGTAATAAACACTATAACCACGTATCCAGATTCAGTCAAGACACTCTCCTTGCATTATATGGGGTATAGTTGCCTTTCTAGTCTGCCCTTCCACAGCACAGGTGGTCGAGGCTTTGATCACTACGATCATTAAATCCAAGAGTTAATCTTTCTCAGATGGATCTCCCCAAGGCTGACCGGGGCCACTTAGTCTGAGCTCATTGTTAAATTGGCTTAGACTGACACCACACCCTTCCCCCCTTTCCAGTCTCTAAACCCCTGCTGATTCAGCAAGTAACCATGCAAAATAGTGAGACTGTATCCTGTTGAGCTGGTAAGTGTGCAGAAAAACTTCCAAAATATATCCATTTGAATTGAGAGAAAAAAAATGTGATTACATGCACAGAACCTTACAATCAGCAAACAACCAATGTTCAAAACAGTTTTGGAGTGACTGGCAGGTTAAAAGAGATTTTTAACACCCTTCCCTCTCGCCATATCTCATGCAAATATTTTAATAAAATGCAGTCTTCTCAGTCAAAGCATGGGAGGCTTTTATTAAGAGAGCATCTAAAATCACAGTGGTAATCCACACAGCCAAGCTCACCTTGATTAAAAATGTATTAAATCCTAGGGCACTGTGAAGAGTAATAATTTCAGTTCCACCATTATTTTTTCATATCCTCTCAGACAGAGATGTAGATTTCATTAATGCTCCTCGGGTATGAGACAGCTTTGCTCAAGATGCCTCATGTATTATTGGGGAAGATAGTAGGAAGATAAGGGCTGGGGATGGAAGTTCTAAGCCGAAGGATTCAGTATGCTGGAAGCAGAATGGGTCATGTCAAGGGGTTCAAATCAATATTTCCCCACCTCAGAAGTTGTTACGGAGCCGAACGTCTGTATCCGCACTGTTCTTTATGAATGTATCCTCACCATCTGCACCAGCCATGCTGCCCTTTCAGAGTCCAGAGCAAACCAGTGTAATTGTAAAGAACCATCTGAATCTTGGAATGTGGTTATCAGTTTAATCCAAAAATCAAAGCCAAATATAACATTGATCCAAAGCCTCTGGTGTTAAATTGTCCCAACAAGTGCGTTGTAGATTTGGCTTTGCTCCAAGACTTCTCTGTATGGGTTTGCAGGGCTGCACTTTTGCAATTCCATTATGCTGCTGGAAAAATACACCCCGAAAACAAGAGTCTCTTGATATGGAATGGTTTTCCAAATGTATTGTGACAATTTTTGTCTGATTCTTGTCTAGCTGGTTGTCCAAAGCTTACTTTTTTTAATACAGCTTGAAAAGCTGAATCTTTCGTGGATGTATCAAAATAGAAAAGTAGTCTGCAGCACAAAATGTCGTGGACACGTGAGAGCTTTCAGGCATTCTTTTCTTGTAGATCATAGCCCACATAGCCCTCCCCTGCACATCAGGTTAATGGGCCTTGTGGTACGGAAGGACAAGCACGTCCAGGCTCAAGCTGAAATGGTAAACCAATACATTATGCTCGGGGAGCAAAACCATTTTCCTTAATGGTCTTTTCCAGCAAGGCTTACAGAAGAGAAACGATTACTGTCCTCTCAATGTTTCCTCTCCAGTTCCTCTTCTCTGTGACCATCACAAGGCCTGAGTAATGTTCCTATGCACTTGTTAGCATGTTTTCCCGGTAGAAAAAACTGTTTGTTCTGAGAACTTGCCCCTTTGTGTTTAGTTCTTTTCGTCCAAATGTACTTGACTGGGAATGTGTATGCTGTTGGGATGAGAAAAGAAGTAGGTGTCTGGTAGAGGTGGATGAAGATGAGAAGAAGTTAGCAGCAGGTTAGACAAAAGTAGCTTAGCCATTGATCTTCTTTACCGAAAGCTATACACACAACCCCCAACTCAATAACGCAAGCTTTTCCATCCTCCTGTCACTCTGTAGTGTTAGTTTTGTACCTGACAAACATATTCCAAACATTTCACTCACTATGGAAATCCAAACAGATCCAGTGCAACACATTCCATGATTTTAACCTTGTGAATCTCCAAGCCCATCAAACTGTCTCATGTTGGCCTTCAGTGTGGGTGTCTACAGGATCAAGTGGCTGATATTCAATCTGTTGGATTCATACATCTCCACCGGCTGGCCAATCCAAATGATAACTAGATTTTATCTACCATGAGAAATGACTATAATCTGTCTTTATCTTGGAGCTTCAAGAAGAAGACTCCATACACCTAGAATAGCACATGCCTGTTCTGCCTTGATCGTGACACGTTCTCCATCAACAACCTTTATCTCCAGAATCAAATATGTCCGGAACAATCTGAAGAGAGATGCAGTCGGCAGGCGTACAGGCCATAGCAACAGTGTTACAAGATCTCAAACAGATACCACGTGAAAGACAATGTATTACTCCTGAAACTTGTATTCTGTTTATGGTGTGTGCTCATATTACTCACCAGGCCAAATGTACAGTCCCTGTCTCTGTTTTGATGTTGAACTGGGCAAAAGTAAATGACATAAACAAATAAATGAATAAATAAATGAATAAATAAATAAAACAAGTGTATCAGAAATGGTTGAAATACTGTGTACATATTTGAACTTTTGGTTTCTAATTTATAAAAGATAAGCTTTAGCTCTTGGAGTACTTATTTTATTTTTTTTCCTTTCATGCGTAGCTTTGTGTTTTTGTTTTCTATTTCTGTAAAGTGTGTAAATATATCTTTATGATAATAAGTAATATTAAAAATCTTATTTTAAGAAAACACCGTGTCAACCTTCCCTTCTTTCGGTAATTAAAAAAGCAAATGCAAAACACTTAAACATAAGTGCTTCTCTATAAATTATAAACAGCGTTCAGACTGGCCTATTAGCACACTATTCAAGTATGATGTCAAATGAAATTTGTGGTGCATTCCAGCTGCCTATAATGTGATTAATTTGATTTATTTTGTTATTTCGTACATGAAAAATACCTTGATATACACCAGATTGGAACAATGTTATGTGTATGCATTTTGGTCTCACAGTACAAACCCTGCATGCTCTATAATGCATACCACCTCAAGCAAGATGCATGATATGGCCAACAAAGTGGTCCTTCAGTTGTTTAAGTCATACTAGGGTACAATTTACACAATGTTTCAGTGTCCCCTTTGGAATGGTTTGAGCTGTTTGTGTGAAGAGTGTACTGATATATTATATACTCATCATCCGTTCAGTAGGCATTACACAGTACATTATTAACGGGAAAAATTACCAAATCAGATAAAATGGTGATTTGCGAAAACTGTAATATCAATATGGTAAAATGTTAAAATGACAATATTCACATTCCCATCTTAATCACTTTGCTTGTTGGCTACAGTTTTCGTTGAAAGTGTATATTTTCGGAATCTTGATATTTTTACGTAGTGAAGATTACATTAACCTCCTTATTTTTGCTTTGTTTTGTCTAACAAACCAATGTCTCAGCACACAGCCATATTCAGGGTAACAAAAGAAAATTCTATGAATCTACTTACATGCAACATGGCCTCCTGGGTGTGGGGTACTGCTGTGCTTGTGTACTATAACTAGGTCATAAACATTCGGCTTAAGATCTGTGATAACATAGATAAATTAACCCAGACATACATTACAAAAAGCCAAGAACCCACTCTGTAGACTCAATAGAGTCTTTACATCTTTCATCAATATTTAGAGTTAGTCATGTCCACATAAGTGTCGTCATTGTTAAAAGTATCAAAATTAAAAAAATATCCCAAAGAGTGACTCAGCCACCACAATTTCAGATCCAACATAATTCATCTAACATGTTTTAAGTAATAAGCTCATTATGTGTGCAAAAATTCCTAGGGTTGCTGTATTTCATGAACACTACTGAACTCAATCCATACCATACCAAGAAAAATGGTCTAGAGACAAATTCATTGGTTAGGTATTGAGAACTGGGGAAAGTAGTCCTCAACAAACCCATCTCAAGTTCCTACCCTCTTAGATTGGGTTTTTTTTCACTCCCTGTGTATTTAACAAAGTCCAATAAAGGATTGTGGAGATATTCCTGAAGAGCTGCATGTCATCGTAAATACTTTTACTCATGTAGGTTTAATTTTTTTTCACACATGTGCGAAATTGAGTCCCTCCATATCCTTAAAAAAACAGCCATATTTACTGCAGTAGCTACCCTTTATCATAGATTTGAACCCAAAAGCCATCACTCCCCTGTACTTGTACCTTTTCAAATGTAAATCAACTTATCATCCTTGAAGAAATGCAGCACCAGGGACAGGTAGCCTTTCCAGGGCTTTGGTGCATTGTGGTCCTGCTGCACTTTAATAAATCACAGCTGTTCATCACTGTGAATGTGTCTAAATCCAGTGAGACTGAACATGAATGTATGTGCTATCTACATTGAGAACCATTAAGGCTTGATTACAAATAAGAAATGAAAACACTGATTGTTCAAAAATAGACACTGTTTTTCTGCATTTTGGGAACATAGTTACTTTGTGACATCAACCTTTTTCATTGAACACACATAGAAACCTTTAAGTGTCAGAATTAGAGAAAATTTCGATACTAAAACACAACAATTATTTCATTTTGTAAATTCTTTGAAAGTAACATTTACATATTTAGTAGATGTAAAGTAAATCTTACAGCGATGCATTGAATTGTACAGAGCCATGCATGAGAGCCACTCTTCCTCCGAACCCCCCACTGGGACCACTCAGGGAAGTGTCTGGTTAATGCATAGAGCTGACATGTCCTGATAGACAAGACGTGCACCCCTGAGCCCAAGCAGCCCCAAAAGACACTCAAGGTTATATCATCAAGCCTGGGTCAGCTGTATAATTGAGCTTGGGGTCAACGGGAGGATATGGAGCGTGACAATGAGGCTATAGGGTTACATTTTGTGGCCAGTCAGTGAGGGCTGCCAGTGTGGCATTACTGTGAGGCCAGGCGTCCCTCTAAAAAGTTCAAGGTCCATCTGTGAGAGCGGCTCCTGCCCTGTGCACTGCCAATGCAGGAATATGTGTCACTGCCTGCTTGACACCAGTGAACTGCTGGAGGGTAGGGGGCCCAGTCGAAGGAAAGTTAAGGAGTATATTGGATTTAGATAGAAAATTAAAATTCTTGAGATCATGAGCAAGGCACTGTGGCCAATGAATGTCAGACACAGTTGTTAACTTTTGTGATGCCCCTTAACTATTAATGACAACCCCTCGGCTTGAGAAATGGAAATAATAGTAGGATTCAAAGATCAGAAGTGTTTTTGTGTCTTCTGTAATTTAATATCTGTATGCATATCATAGAATTAGGCTTTGGGAATTCCATCTGGATGGCTCTTGGTCTAGACTGTAAAAATCAGCTTCTGTCTCAACATAAAATCTCAAGAGTTGTCAGCTGTTTCAAAGTACCTCTCAGAAAACCCTCAAATCACTGAAATGTTCTCTGGATTGCCAGCTCACTATTGCTGTTCTGCCATCCTGGCACCAACGAAACATGAAAATTATTTTACTTATCAAACATACATGTTATCAGATATTGAATAGATTATTTGATTATTTCTATTAATTCAATGATTAGGAAACTACAAACAATGAGATTTACATACACATTCTAAAACTTAATGCATCAGCTGTCAAATTTCGTGTAAACTGAACCCTTCTCCGTCGGCTTTTCAAAATTCAGTCCTGAAGATTGAATGGCTTGAGGTTAAAAATTGTGACCAAATCATTCTAGTCTATTGTTTATAAAAAGAGTACCTGGCAATACAGGGCAAACTTTTAATGTCCCTTTAAACACACTAAAAACAAAAACAAAGTAAAAGGGGAATAAGAAGTCAGAAGAAAGAGAAACAAAAAAAAGCATGATAATTTTTCATTGTCTTCTGAGAAGAAATCACAGATAAAACTCATCAATACAAACAGTCTGGAGCCAAATAAGAGGCAGGAAAATAGTCTGTGTAATGCATCTCAGCTGTGTTAACACCGGCAGCTCTGCAGTGGCAACGGATCAGTGGAATGGTCATAAAAACAAAGTCAGCAAACACAGAAAGGGGTTTGGTTCGTGCAAATGCTATACTTTGAGGCGAGTGACTTTTCATTCCCTCTTTGTTGTTTTATTTGAAATTCAAGGTTGTGTTTAAACTGGCCTAGTTATCATTTGGACAACAGTTCAATGTTGTTTATGATTTTGCACTTCACTCTGAACTTCAGTCCCTTGTATACGAGCCAAGACTTCCGTCAGGATTACCAGGCACAGCTTAGCCACATTAGCATTAACTCACAGGTCAAGAACAAAGTGAGTGCACCAGTCCGTGGGGTAACATAATCAGGGTTATAACTTTCCCATCCTTATACTCCTGCATATAATAAGATGGACTTTACATATAGCCCCCTCTCTGTGAGTAGACAAGTGTCCTCATAGTCTACTAACAGGGTACTTACTTTCTTAGTCAATATATAAATGTTGACAACACTCTCCCACCCTCAATATAAAACTCCCGCAAGGATAACTGTGTGATATGAAAGAGGGAAAACTCACTTTGTGATATATTGTGACTTTTATCAGGTGGAAGCAAGGGGGGAGGGGTGGTGGTGGCTTGTTTTGTTTTTTTAAATACTGGATTAAACCAAGCAAGTCCAGACATCTCTAGTCGTGACACAGCAATATTTCCTGGAGACTTTCATGGCACTAACTGTCTTATCACACATAATGATTTGTAGAAATCATTATGTTAAGTTAAGGTCAGGTCCAGTGAAGCTCGCTCCTCTTCAATTCAAACGCAAAGTAGTTAAGGAAACACCTCGTGAAAAATCAGGGAACGTTTTGGTGTTATTATCCTGTTAGCAGGCCTTGTCTCTGAGAGCTGTGTTGACCTTGTCAGGAGGGGTGTCACTTTACTCTGTGGGCTTCCATGTCACCACAGGTATGTTGACGGCCATACATATTGACCGCTAAATCATTCTCTTCATAACATTTAAGGCCAATGATCAGTCGACATGTTCAACAACTAAAAGTCTGATAAGACTACTGTAGCTAATCTTCTTTTCCTTTCGGCTTTTCCCTTCAGAGGTTGCCACAGCAAATCAACTGTCTCCATCCAACCCTATTCTCTGTACCCTCCTCTCTCACACCAAGTAACTTCATATCCTCTCTCACTACGTCCATAAATCTTCTCTTCGGTCTTCCTCTAGACCTCCTGCCTGGCAGGTGGAAATTCCAGCGGCCGTTTACCAATATATTAACTATCCCTCCTCTGTACATGGCCGAACCATCTCAGTCTGGCTTTTCTGACCTTCTCTCCAAAACATCTAACATGTGCTGTCCCTCCGATGGACTCATTCCTGATCCTATCCATCCTCATCGCTCCCAAAGAGAAACTCAACATCTTCATCTCTCCAACCTCCAGCTCTGTCTCCTGTCTTTTCGTCACTGTCACTGTCCCTAAACCATACAGCATCGCTGGTCTCACCACTGTCTTGTACACCTGTCCTTTCATTCTGGCTGATATTCTTCTATTACAAAGTACCCCTGACATTTTTCTCCACTCATTCCAACCCGATTGAACCCGTTTCTTTACCTCTTTTCCATACTCTCCATTGCTCCAAACTGTTGACCCTAAGTACTTGAAATCCTCCAACTTCTTGATCTCCACTCCATGTAGCCTCATCGTTCTGGCCGGGTTCCTCCCATTGACACACATATATTCTGTCTTGCTGTGACTAATCTTCATTTCTCTCCTTTCCAGAGCACACCTCCACCTCTCAAGATTTTCTTGAATCTTTCCCTGCTCCCACTACAGATCACAACGTCATCTGCAAACATCATGGTCCATGGAGATTCTTGTCTAGCCTCATCTGTCAGCCTGTCCATCACCAGTGCAAACAAGAAAGGGTTCTGAGCTGATCGCTGATGAAGTCCCACCGCCACCTTGAACTTCTCTGTTACACTGATAGCACACAGCCAGCATACATGTCCTGCACCAATCTAACATGCTTCTCTGCCACTTCAGAGTTCCTCATACAATCCCAGAGATCCTCTCTCGGCACCCTGTTGTATACTATTCCTAGGTCTACAAAAGCGCAATGCAGCCCCCTCTGATTTCTCTGTACTTCTCTATTAGCATTCTCAAAGCAAATACTGCATCTGTAGTACTCTTTCTAACCATGAAGCCTTACTGCTGCTCACAAATGCTGGCTTCTGCTCTCAGTCTAGTTTCCACTTCTCTTAACATAAGCTAAAATAAGCTAAGCTAAGCTAAGCTAAGCTAAGCTAAGCTAAGCTAAGCTAAGCTAAGCTAAGCTAAGCTAAGATAAGATAAGATAAGATAAGATAAGATAAGATAATACTTTATTGATCCCCATAGGGGAAATTCGTTTGTCGCAGCAGCGCAACAATGACAGTATCAAAAAAGACAACATATAAATAAGTACTAAACAATTGAAAGCAATATAAACAACAAAAAAATGAATAAAAAATAAAAACAAAACAAAAAACAAACATATATCAATAAATACATACATACACATATATATACACACACACACACATATATATATATATATATATATATATACATGCCTAAACACACATCTACATTCATACATATATCCATACATACATATATATACTGTCTATATACACGTATACACATACACATATATAAGATAAATAATACACAGTAAGGGTGAGAGTAAGAGTAGAATAAATAAATAAACAGTAAGGGTGAGAGTAGAATAAATCAGTAAGTAAACAGTAAAGGTGAGAGTAGAATCAAAATTGACAAGGATAAGAACAGATAAGCAACAACAATGGAAAACTGGCACCGATAAAATAAACAGGATGCAATGGAATGATTTCAACCTCAGCAAAGTGGACTACAGAGTTAAGGGCACGACACGTGTAAGCGAGTGAGTAGTGAGGTGGTGGTCGCACAGATGCCCTGCAGGCAATCAGAGTTTTGTGCCGTCCAGACTGCTGTTATACAGTCTGATGGCCATGGGCACAAAGGAGCGTCTGAAGCGTTCAGTTCTGCACCATGGTGGGATGAGCCGTTGGCGGAATGAGCTGCTCATATGCCACAGCTCGGTGTGCAGGGGGTGGGAAGGATTGTCCAGGATAGCTCCCAGTTTGTCCTTCACCCTCCCCACAGCCACTGATTCAAGATGGACCAGGTTCAGTCCCACCACCGAGCGAGCTTTCCTCACAAGCTTGATGAGCCTGTTGACCTCACCAGTCCTGGCACCGCCCCACCAGCACACTATAGTGAAGAAGAGTGCACTGGCTGCCATAGACTCGTAGAAGGCCTTGAGGAGCCCGCTGCAGACATCGGATGACCCCAGTCTCCACAGGAAGAACATCCTGCTCTGACCCTTCCTGTATGGGGTATCAGTGTTGTTTGTCCGGTCCAGTTTATTGTTAATATGGACCCCCAGGTACTTGTATGCTTTCCCATAACTTCATTGTATGACTCATCAACTTTATCCCTCTAAAGTTACCACAATTCTGCACATTACCCTTATCCTTGAGAATGGCTTCTCCACTCTTCATCCTCTTCAAAGCCTCCCTCACTTCACTTTTACTAATTTCTGCTACTTTGTGGTATACAATAGTCACCTCTTCTACCTGTCCCTGTCTTTCATTTTTCTCATTCATCAGCTCTTCAAAGTACTCTATCCATCTTCCCATCACTCTTCTTGCATCTGTCAATACATTTAACTCTGTATCCTTTATCACCCGGAACTGCTGTACATCCCTTCTGTCTCTATATCTCCGTTTTGCCAACCTGTACAAATCATTCTCTCCCTCCTTACTGTCCAACCGAGCACACAAGTCATCATACATCCTTTGTTTTGCCTTTGCTACCTCTATCTTTAACTTACACTGCATCTTCTTGTACTCCTGTCTGTTCTCTTCAGTCTTCTCACTGTCCCACTTCCTCTTTGCTCATCACTTTCTCTGTATATACCCCTGGACTTCCTCATTCCACCACCTAGTCTCATTATCTGCTTTCCTTCCAGATGACACACCAAGTACTCTCCTACCCATCTCCCTGATCACATTAGCTGTAGTTGTCCAGTCATCTGGAAGCTCTCCCTGACCACCCAGAGCCTTTCTCAACTCCTCCCTGAAAACCATACAACACTTCTCGCTTTTCACGATCTACCACTTTGTCCTCTGCTCTGCCTTTGTTCTCTGGATCTTCCTAATCACCAGAGTCATCCTACAAACCACCATCCTATGCTTTCTGGCCAAACTCTCACCTACCACTACTTTGCAGTCACTGATCTCTTTCAGATTATCTCGTCTATACAAGATGTATTCTATCTGCGCACTCCTACCTCTGTTCTTATTAGTTACCCTATGTTCCTGTCTTTTCTTGAAAAGAGTATTCAGTACAGCCATTTTTATCCTTTTTGCAAAGTCTACCACCATTTGTCCCTCTGCGTTCCTATCCTGGATACCAAACCTGCCCATCACTTCTTCATCACTTATATTGCCTGCACCAACATGTTCATTGAAGTCTGCACCATTACCACTCTCTCATCTCTGGGGATATTCTGCATCACTTCATCTAACTCATTTCAGAACTTCTATTTCTCCTCTAACCTGTGGGGCATAGCCACTAACAACATTGAGCATCACACCTTCAATTTCCAGTTTCAGACTAATAGGTCTATCTGACATTCTTTTCCTCTCCAGAAAATTCCTAACAAACTCCTCTTTGAAAATAACTCCTACTCCATTTCTCTTCATGTCAGTACCATGATAGTGCAACTTAAAACCTACTCCTAAGTTTCTCGCCTTACCACCTGTCCACCTGGTCTCCTGGACACACATTATATCAACCTTCCTTTTCTGCATCATGACAACCAACTCTCTACCTTTTCCTGGCATCATCCCAATATTCAAAGTCCCAACTCTCAGTCCCAGACTCTAGCCTTTCCTCTTCTCTCTGCTTCCGAACACACCTTCCTCCTCTCCTTCTTTGACCCACAGTAGCCCAATTTCCATTGGTACCCTGTAGGTTATCGGCACCAATTGCGGTCTCTGTTAACCCAGGCCTCGACCGATCCAGTATGAAATTCTTAGGTTCAATTTGCATATTTAGTTTTGGCAAAAGTTTTACGCCGGATACCCATCTGGTCTTGTGACTGGCTCAGGGAGACACTAGACGGTGCACCACCGAGGGCTGGCTCCGGGAGATAATGACCTGTGTCACCCTGAGGCAGCATTAAGACTACTATAGCTGATGAATGCTTATAAACAATATGTGCTATATGTTGATATCACTACATCTATTTTTACCTTTGTGAATAGGTTTTTTCAGGCAAGGCATTGCTGGCTCCAAGAAGTGCTGCACAACTCACTTAATAAAAGCTGAGTTGGCCTAGGGAGTGGATACCTTGGACTTCAAACCCTCACCCACAACTATATTAATCAAAGCATTTGTTGTTGCTTTTAGACAAAATCTCTACACCACGCATTGGGTGAATTTAGGATATGAGACAATGTTGAGGTGACAGGCCAGAAGAGGTTAACTCTCATACCGGTACAAATTGCAAAACAGAACAAAAATTGAATTGGTTATACATTATGTGTTCAGCTTTAGATAATTTAAAAAAAAAAAAAAAAAAGCACAAAATGGCTACTGTTAGTTGGAGCTTCCATTGTGACATTTAAAGGGTAGACAATATTCTTAGACACAACTGACAGACACAACTGATAATTGCCGACAGCAGAGTACTGAGGGTCAGTGATTGGCTTGCACTTGGGGTCCCATGGCCATAGGGCTGAGAGCCAATATGAGCCATTGTCCAGGATCACCAAATCATTGCGAGATGCTCTCTGGATAGTTAACTCCAGAGAATATCTATTTCCCAATCAGCATAAGGCAGTTGCAGCAAACAATACAATAAATTGGCTACAGAAATAGGAGAATTGTATTGGGATGTTTCAAGAACAAAGAGAATACAATGGATTAAGGTGCGGAGGGTTGAACTTTGAATACCAACTCCAAAGACAACCCTCTAAGTAGGGAAGTATAGATAAAGAAGAAAATACATATTATATTATGCTGTAACTTCCATTCATTCACTACCAAGTAACAATATAGATAAACTGTGCATTTATAAATAATACACAATTGTGACAGAGGTCAAGACCACCACAGCAAAGAAGTATTGCAGTTATTGTCTCCCATTTTTCTCTTCCAATAGATTTTGTTTGAACTGAATTTAAACCATACAAGCAGATTTCCTTAAATTATTGTCACAACTGCACAGTTAAGCAAATGCTTGAAGATGCTGAAGAGAGTGGTTCCATCAGGCAGTTACTGATGACTTAATGCAGGTCATCCAACAGACCTGCAGCTGCACACTGAAAGACAGAGCAGGAAAAGGGAGGGGGGTATGGAATAAACCCAGCATCAGCAGCTCTCCCTTTGCCTTTCTCCTTATCTGCCCACACAGCCAGTTGAGAGGCACACAGACACAGCATTCTCAAGACACAGCCAAGCTTTCCTGGCATCTCTCCCCCATTACAGAGAGATTAGTTTGTCCTCCTATAGACACCTCCGTGTGAAATCCAACACATATCAAGCAGGAGCAGCCACACGCACTTTAATTGGCCACCTCTCCACAGTGGATGGTGGTATTAATTTCTACAGACAGGACAAACAGCAGGTTTTCAACAGTGGCTGAAACTGCGCAGCCGGTCGCATTAAAAACAAAATGCAGGAATGCAAGCATGAGCCATATAACAAAAAAAATATTGTTTTGCACCCACATTCGAAATGCAGCAATATCACCACAATTTCTTCTTCAGGATGCTAAGTGATTAAAAATTCAACATGTGACTATTCAAAGTTTTTGATTATGCAGGCATAAAATTGCAGCCCACCCCCTGCAGTAAATCAAAGTAAGGTGTTTGCTAATTATCTCAGCTGAATTGTTTATCAAACACAAATCCTGACGACTATGTACACCTTTGTTTTTGTATCTCAGTGTATGCGTTGGTTTGTAACATCTCTGGCTAACAATCAGTGTAAGGCCAATAAGCGCGGACATCAGCAATATAAAAAGCACTCTGACCCTTGGATGCCACTGGGGTGCACAGCGGAGATGAGTCAGGGGGTCCATAGGGTGGAGGAAATGATGGAGGTCCAACAGGTTAAAGCTGGGAAAAAAAGAACATGTTGCTTCGCTGAGATATTCAAAACATATTGTGGATGTGTGATCAGAATTCATTGGTATGCAGGTTCCATTGTACAAAATTGAAAAGTAGCTTACACTGCTAAGGTTGGTCCCCCAAATGATGAAGGACAGCAATAAAGTGATGATGTGAATATACCCACATTTTATTAATTCCTATCTAGTATAGAACATGTGAGCCACAGAGATTATGAGAGATGAATCCCTAGAATAAACTTTGTATACCCAGAAGCTTGTTCAATACAAAAAGCGTTCCAACTCATACTTGTCAACTTGTATCATGATAACGAAACAATCAATCCACTGGATGATAAAAATATTGTTACCTGCCTAAATCTGTTCACATCACAAATATTAAACAGAAATGGTTTATTTCATGATCTCTAAATTCATACAATCACTAAATAAGATAATGGGAAACCTACAGATCCTGCCCCAAGTTAAAAAAGTCACAACAGCCTCTCTGCGTCCACAGACATATCTCCTATTCAGCGTGGATTAAAAAAAAATCTGAAAGTGCACCTAGTACAAGTTGACATGATTGTATTTTATGTTTGTTTCTGTGTTAGATGGGATCACTGTAGGTGTGTGTATGTGTGTGTTGCTTTTATCACAATTAAAATGGTTCACAACCAAGCTATTTTTGTCCCTTTTTTCAACTTGAACAATTAAAGGACACCACAATTTCTTCATGCTAGTGTATATTAATGTGGGTCATAAGTTCAACAGGCATTTTTGATTCTAGGTTAAAAAGAACATAGAGACAAGTGCTAAAGTAGATGCCATTTAGTCACATAGCTTGTTCCTGGAATAGGTCATTTACTGAAAAAAAAAATGCTATGGGTGCTCAGAGCTCTAAAAACCAGCCACACTTGTTACTTTTCATGGGGAAAATCTGGCTGCAACAAGTAAACATTGGACAGACCACACACATAAGCCCTAAGCCAAATAACTATATGACACAAAAGCACGAAGGCAGATGTCTAACCGGAATTCACACTGATCACTGGGATTCAATCAGGATAAATATGTTTTGACATGATTGATCATTGGAGTGTATGGGCTTTCGCTGAAACACATTATTTAACACAAAAACATCTATATAACCATGGGTAGCACTGCATTATCATTCTCTCTGTTTAGTATTCAGAGGCCTAAGGTCTTTTTAAACAAATGGAAATGTTTTTTCAAGTATTACAAAGTAGAAGTTTTCTGTTTGTGTGCAGTTTTACAATGTTCCACATGACAAGATATGTAGTCTTGTTCTTAGAATGGGTTGCTCCCATTATGTTACAATTCATCATACTCGTATTTATATCACAGCATTTATGAAATGGTACCCACATGTAACATATTTCTTGCATTTTCAGTCACTACCTGCCCCTGAAAATGGCTATTACCATAATTACACAAAACTTTAAACCCATTGTCATGTAAATTAAGCTATAATTACATGTTGAAGTAGATTAGCCATAACCATCAAGTAAAGGATTGTAGTGGTTTGTTATGTTTTCAGAATGTGAACTGTGTTGGGAAAGAGTTGTTATTATACGTCATGGATACTCAACATTGATGATGTGCCACCATATATAGGACAACACTGAAAAGAGCACAATTATCTTGTTGATAATGCTGAAGTCAATGCTGTTGTGTGTTTTTGTACTTCAGTAAACTACACTTGTGACTTGAGGCTGTCCTCTGTGGCATATCTCACAACTGTGACCTGTGTCTAAAATTTTAAATGTAAACTTCTTCCAGGGAGACCAGCCATAAAACCGCACCTGACACTCTGAAATCCTCAGGTATGTGTATACCAAACACATGGCTTAGAGAAGATATACAGAGAAATTCAATGGCACTTTCTCAACTTTGGCTTAAAGATAAATCATGGAGCTGCGTGGCTCAGGGGATTGGATGTGAACACCATGTGTTCCTGTCATCTCGAGTTCAAAACTACCTTGTGACCTCTGCTAGACATCATCTGTTTCCTTCCCATATATCCTGTCATGTTCAACCATGCACAATCTAGTGAGGCAGTACTTTAAACACCAGATAACATTGACATTCAGGCTTTTTCAGGGGATTGTCATGAATTGTTGTCGATGTTTTCCTTGGGAAAAAAAAAATGAGTAAGCTAATTCATCACAGAAAAGCTTCCATTCACGTATTTTATGTAGATATATCGAATCCAAATGTATTGCTTATTTTTTTTGATAAGCATTATGCTGCATTACACCCACTGTCAGTCACCTAACAGCCACAGGAGGGACTGACAGTCAAATCCAGGAAATAATCCCTCAAGTTCACAGAAGATTAAAAGCTTTACTGAATTTACTCCCTATGACTGTTTTCTAATAGGAAAGTTAAAACCATTTGGTTTGAAATATAAAACAACTAACAGAAATTAGAAAGTGGAAATGTCATTTTAACTTAAATAAATCAAAACACTGATGAAGGAATTAAAAAGGGTCCCTTATGTTTTAGAGAAAGGGCTGCTTTGGTTATGTTGAATTTAACATATAGGCACCTATAAAGCCAAGACATTGAAGAAGTGTCTGAAAGTTGGGATTTTTTCTAACCACCAGTGGGGTTTGAATTCACTGTTGAGAAAAAGATGCCTGATTGAAAACTGGTATATTTTATAATGCCCTTTATCCACCAAACAATTTTTTCTCAGATCAAAGGGTCAGGTCCACCTCTATCATACCATGCTTGAAAGCGCTTTAGAGTGGAGGTGCGCAGTTTTTTTCAGCACAGAAAATTTTGGTTGCTATGATACAGAATACTCACTGAAGAAAAAAATGTCAGCTCTGAAAGAAATAAAACCAGGGAGAGAGGGAGGACCCACTGATATCAGAGGGTATTTTAGAAAATGTCTTATCAAGTGCCATTATTTGGTTCAAGAATATTGCCATAGTTTGATAGTAGGATATAATGACACTAGGAAGCACAGCGTTTTACCCAAATAAGGTTAAAACAAATAAAAGTTCTAGATTCTCAGAGGTTAATTTTCAGAGGAAAGTTGTAAAGATGTATGTTTTGGCTGTTTGGCTGAATTTGGTGTGATGGGTTTAGATACAGTTAACACATAGAAATGTTTCCTTTTCCAAATACTACTCCATGGCATCTGATATTATCAGAAATAATATCTGATGCCATACAGCTGTACTTCTGTGTTTGCTCTGAATCAGTATGTGGTCAAACTTTACTAGAAACACACTTTCATGACCTCAGACAGTGGCAGCTCCTGGCAGACAATTCACTGAGTTCTAGTAACATAATTCAAAAAGGCAACAAAAGAGAAATCCCAACAAACATTTGCCTTTTTTTAAGGAGTCAGCATCTCCTGAGCAGCATCCATCTCAGTTCGAGGAGTGCATATCTGACAGCTTCTTATCCCATTCGATGTGCTTCATTTGCAATCCAGACAATTTACAAAGCTCCCTAATGCAGGCAGAGAGATAGAAATCTGCTTCTCCTGGCTGGACCAGTGCTTTTCAGCTTATAAATGGACAATTATGTTTCTCCTGAATGTTTTTTGTGCCAGTAACATTTCTGACTATCCTTTCACCATTCTGATGTGTTTTGAAAGGAAATTTTGCAAAATGGGTAATAAAAATACCAGATTACTTGGCGTTGCTTTCATTATAATTATGCAATTCTACCAGGATGAGTGTTTCAGGGTCATTTTGAAGGAGTCGAGGGCAGAAATGCACTAAGGTGGTAAATGGATTCATGACCTTAAATCAAATTTTCATAAATAAGTTAAACGCATTGGTGAAATGAGGTCAGTGACTCTGGAGCCTCCATTTTTAAGATGAGCAAATTGTTCTTGTCAACTCTGAATGTTAAAGAACTGTCAGCAATGGGTCGAGTGCTCCTCTGTGTAATGTAAAGCATACGGTGTGAATGAGAATCATCTGTCAACAGATCACTGAGACATAACCCTCCCAAAGCATAGAGGAAAGAGAAGGAAGCGTGAAGTGTAAAAACACATCCATATTAGGTATTCCATTTATACTACTTGTGTATATAAAGATAAATAATTTGTTAATAAGTAGTCAACAATTGATAATAGTTTTTGTTTTTAAAGTTTCCCTGCTTCTCCTTCGCTACACTAACTAGACCCATAATACATTTTTTACTTGAGAAAGATCTAACTCTTGGAAAGAAAAGGTGCAAACCGTAAATCATTAACCTCTCATCAAGCAGTTTACAGTTTTTTCCTCCTGCCTTCAGATTTCACACCTGCCGCATCAAGGGAAATGCTGCACTGTATGAATTTGAGCTCCCATGCCCTCATTAAAACATGATGGTCTATTAAGCAGTTATTCATTTGTACTTTCAAGAAACCTTTCTCGCTTACAATAAACTTAAGCCACAAGACCTTTATCAAAAGGGATAAATAGAGTATTCAGGAAGGGTTACTGAGGGTGCAGCAGCAGTGTTGCATGTTCAACATGAGGGCTTAAGAAGTCATCAGACAATTCTGGTTGTTTTAACTGCTGAAATACCATCTTCTCCACAGGCAGGGCACGCACACATTTAGGAATGAGGACACATGGTGCAAAATATAGAAATAATTTATTTTCACATGAATTACCATTTAACCTCAAACAAGAGTGATGTATTGATAGCCTCTATACATGTTCAAAGATAAATATTCCCACCAATGAGACCTACATCCGGCCGAAACAAATCGAGTTTTTTTGGTTTGGTGTGTTTTTGCTTGCATGTTAAGCCTTCTTTTTCAACAAGGTATTGTATTTCTAGAAAGGTTATATAAATATAAAAATGACCAATAAGATTAGGTTTCTCATAGAACTACCATCACCAGATATGTTTGGATTAAAAGGAAAAAACAGGTTTTAATTTCCTTTATTTCTAAGTTAGGAGTGCCTGGGATTGATATATGAAAACTCACAAGGATGTAATCTGACTGTTTTCAAGGAGGCTTGGGTTCTTATAAGTTAACTGGAGTGCTGAACGTTTTCAGGTTCTTTGATTTAATAAATGCTAATAAATTAGTGTTACCATTCACAAGTAATTTCCTACTGATCGTGAAATCCTTACAGGTTTATTGCTCATTAAATGGTCCTGAAATGTATATATATAGGAAGTCATATGAAAATAATCAAAAAAGGTACAATGCAGTGTAATATTAACATGAAGCTTGAGGCTGTTGGAAAGAATAGTGGAAAATATATTCCCTAAACATTCAGTTTATCAACAAGGGGAATTAAATTAGGGGTTTCAGTGCTCTCAGATCTTGGGGAACAAGATTGGGTGCTTTGCCTGGCCCTCTCTCCAAACATTTGTCTTCATCTTGAGAAGGGCTGCTGGCTCTGGCCTCTCTGCCAGCTCCCTCACTCCTTGTTTGATGATTAAATACATTTTGATTTGCCGGGCCATGTTGTAAACTTCCTGTGTGGTTATGCCATCAGGTCTGTGTTCCACATCGCTGCTCCCCGAAGGCCTTGTTCGAACATTATTATCCCTGCAAATTAGTCCAGTTAACCCACCTCTGCTCCAGATCACTCTTTGTTAACCCCTCATTTTTCACTGTGTCTGGATGCTGGACAGAGGGTTTGTAGGAGTGAAGTCCCCCTCCCCACCATTACCAACAACCCATACCCCAGCAAATCCCTACCTCTGGTGAATATTGAGTGGAAAGGCTATATGAATGCCCTGTGTAAATTGGCTGCAGATGTTGTTGAGGGGATTTGGTTGTGAACTGCTTTGTCTGTAAATGTGGCTATAAAATTTTGCAGGCATGACAGGTCCACTGGTGATCATTTAAGGTGAAATGGCACAAGGGCAGTGCTGCCCTGTAGTCACTCTGCCGAGACTAGCTGAACACTCAGCAATCCATTGAACAGACGTTTATGAAGGATTTCAAAGACAAGGTAAACTAAAAGCCTTCAGGCTAATGTACAACACAGACTGAGTTTGTGTAAGATAATTTAACTTGTCCTACTCCTTGGTGAAACTGGAGCAAAACAATTTAATAACAGTGTATCTCTGTTCGGGTATTTGCGAAACAAGGAAAGTTTTTTGGCAAATAAGAATTTAGTTGCCAAATGTGGAAATCACATCTATTTAGATGCATATTGCTTTTTAATGTATGCTAGAATTTTAGGAACCTACAAGGAATTTACAAGCGGAAAACGTTCTTACTTAGCAGTCATGTCAGTTTGAAAGGAAGCAGGCCTGAAATGTCAGGGTGTCTGGGAAAAGATGAATGAATGTCGCGCAAAGAAAATCATTTTGTAGTTTATACAAAATTCTAAACTAGCCATCCCTCCAGGCAATGGCTGCTGACATAAACTGTGACACAGGTGATTTCATATTCCCACTCAGGATTATGTTGGTTTGGACTTCTGGCACTCCGGCTGGAATTGCTTGGAGTGCAGGAAAGGGGACTGATTTTAGGATCACATATGTCAGCGCAAGTTAACAGGAATAAAAGCATCAGATTTCACACGAAGAACAAAGCATTCTCAAATCTAATACAAGGCCTTCTCCATAATATGAAGCTGGTCTACTTTTTTTCCCCCCGAATGAACAATGGTTCAAAACGACAGAAGGGGACACAGATGTTGGTTATTGTGACTAATACCAAATTTTTACACAACTCTGCAGCTCCTCAGTTATTTGGAAGATTCAAATATCTTTAGTATCATTTACTTATTAAACTCTGCACAGATTACTGCTCTTATAAGGATTCTCTAACACAATGGCCAAACATGTGTCTTGAATGAAATTTTTGTCTTGCTGTCAAAAATTAGGAAATAAGATTCGCCCATAACAGTGGCTGATGCCAAGCTTTTTTGTCTCTATAGCTTATTTGGTTGCTGCGATCAGACAAGAAGCAACCTGACATCACAAAAGAAGCAACATCACAAAAAATCAAATTAAAGACTCTTGAAAAGAGTTCAAACTTTAAGTCTGTGGTAGCTGTGTGTTATTCCTGAAATTTGCCTGGTCAATAGATAGATATGTCTAATGTGAAAAAGTATCATTCAACTTTTAATGTTTAATTGCAAATACACAAAAGCTAGTGGAGGATCTTCACTCAGTGAGCACAGCAACAATATTGACTTAGTTACCATCTATGAATGTCATCTATCTTCCCTGGAACTCCAAGACAATAATTGCAGTATTAAAATGAATTGTGGGAGGATCTCGTACTGTAAATATGGAATAAGCTTTAAGAAAAACAGATAAGACACCATTATAGCAAAGACATACTTTGTAATATGCACGGTAAGTGCAGGGAGCAGCCCATTTACTGGCAAGGTGAAGCTTAACATGAGAAATTCACGGCAGGCCAAGATCTATGTGGGCCATCTGCCAAGAACCCAATACCACAAATGGTTGGATCTGCATAAGCCCTGAGCTGACAATAAAGTTACAATACTTAAAAAGATGCTAACATCCTTTAATGGGTATGAAAGCCACTGCAGAAGATTACAAATCCCGGACTTTTTTTTCGTGTGCTCCCAGTTGTATTGTTATATTGTACTTTTATCCATTTCCACCCAGCAAGCCTCATGAAGCTGAATAATTGAACACTCAGGGACAAAAGAGAAACTTACATCGACTTTTGAAAAGAAGAGAGATTGAAAAAAAAAACAGCTTTATCTTCTGAATGCCAGAAGAAGTGAAGTGTTTGCCAAGAAATAAAGGTATCAAAAATTCACATAGGTAGCAGATCAAAGGCAAGGCTGTGTTTACCACCTGCTTTGGGGCAGACATGGAGTGAGGGTGGGGTAAATGTGGGGTCACAGCTGTCAGCAGTCACTCAGTTATTCAGGCCAAGTGGGACTTCAGGTTTGAGAGGGGCATCGATGATGACAAGATGGGGGAAGCTGGGTATAATAGGGTCCCAGTGAAACCATCTTTTTTTGCCACAACTGTAAACATTCAGTGAGATGGTTCGGAAATGTGTGAAACATTTATTTAAGAGATTCTTTGTTCAAGATTCCCACAGTGAGAACCTATAAAGAAAAAGAGGGATGCCCACTTCCTGCTGGTCTCTGGCATACAAGTCCTGCCTCAAGGGAGGCCCCATAATTCATTATTCGTTCCTCTCTCATTAAGGAAATACTTTCTCAATAGCTCTTTCTCCTTTGTATATTTTTACTTCTTCTTATTTTCTTCCTCAATTCAACCATGTCCTTTTCTGTTTATTTGCTTTCTAAACACCAGCTTGGTTGGTCACGTCTACACTGCGATGAGGAGACTTTAAAAAATTACTTTTGTCCTTTCTGAGGACAGTGTTTATTTGTCTTTGTGAAGCCGAAGGGTATGAGATTATTTTGTTGATACCTATGCGTAGGTGACAGCTCAGCTGACTGTTACAAGCTGACCTTGGTTAGCATTACCTCAAACCTTAATCAGATTCCTCTGCTGCAGACCAAAGGTACATTGACTTAAAGAATAAGCTTGGGTGTCATAACCTAAAGACCTATGCCGCCACTCTTAATTCTTTAACATATTCCTTCACCATGTGATGGTTATGATATGTTATGTCTATAATATAATGTTTGAAATAGTTTCTTTCTCTTTTGGTCCAAGGTTATCCAACAGGAGCCACAACTCCAGCTTTTACTTATTTTTTATTTTCACTTACATTTTGCTGCGCTGCTTTTCTTCACCCTTCTTCCACAGAAACCATGAAGACTAAAGGGGTGAAAAGGCCAAAACTCTCTCTGACCACTGATCCATGACTCAGCTTTGAAAGTCTCCATGTTCTAATCAAATTGTCCGGTTTCAAGGAGCAGCAGTGCCGCAGTCCTGCTCCGGGCCACTCAGTGACACCATCCAGCACCAAGAGGTTAATATGCATTTTTCCTGTTGTCACGGACTTGTGATGGGTGCAAAGGAACACAGTACAACAAGGTCTCCACTGTCACATGAGTAAGGAGTCAAAAATACTGCAAAATATTAATTCTCACTAAACACAAATTAACTTAGTTGATAGTCAACATTTTACTGATTTTTACACAGGTACCAAATGGTAAAATCCGGAGCTTGTGATTTGCATAGTTATATGGAAATGACTTCAGGCCAAGAAATGCTTATCTAACAGTAGCAGAGTAAATAAAGGTAAAAGGCTTAAAACAGATTTTAAAAAAGAACAACAGAAAACTCTACATTATAGATATCAAAAATAAAGATGTAAAGAAAGAAACGTTGTCCATTGAATTTAGTTGAATATCGACAACAGATTAACTTTTTGGTTAAAAGACATTTGCAGTGTTTTCAGTGAACCAACAAGCTAATCATGTGGTCTTTTACATGCTGAATTATCTGTTTCATATTATGATGATGTCTTATAATAGTAACAGCTCACAAATCCACATGAAAAGCATATCCAGGAAACCTTAAGCACAATCAATTGTTAGCGTTGTTCAGTGGCATATTGTGATGCATCGAGTATGGATTTACATTCCAAGACATGTCTCTATGACCATCAAGATCAACTATTACCCTCTTTCAACTATTGTGAATCATTTATTCTGCTTCCTGAGCAAATAATTTAACTACAGGTGTGCAAAGATCATGATACATTTCTTGGGAGTTGTATTTTACTGTGCATGGTTCATGTCAGACTTATGTATTCAAGTCCACCTCTTTTTCCTCAGGAGATTAAAAGAAGAGGAAAGCTCCATGCAGCTTGTCAGCTCACTTTCCTTCAGAGATACAGAGCGGACACTTGGGGAAAACACATCTTCGAGCATCCCCTGATTGAGTTGAGGCCCTGAGAAAACAAGATACGGAGGCTTCCTCTTGAAGCATCTATGTTTTAGAATGGGAATATTATACAAGTCCCTGTATACCATCTGCTTTCTCAGGACTCAGGAATTAGCTACTATACAGTCTATCTCATCTCCACAGGTTAACTAAATGTTGCTGATCTTCTCTGATTAATTATGAGAAGCATTTTCATCTTTGTGACAGCATGAACAAGTTTTGTATGTCATTTAGGCCTGGGAAGTTTCAGATCTCATGTTAAGCATGGAATTGAACAACAGCAGGATGAGTGAATATAAATCACTCTTATTCTCGCAAAGTTATATTTTGCTACAAAAGTATTGAGTTAAAACACTCAAATGCAAGGAACAGAGGAAATCAGGGATAAAGTCTGAAGCAAACAGATTTATTGAATTTAAATGTAAAGCATATACTCTTGCTTGTGCAGAAGTACCCAATGATAACTTATCACAATCAAGCTGATATCATGGGGAGAATTGGGAATGGATTACTGAGATATTAGATATTTATTACCAAATAACTTTTCTTAAAAAAGACAAGGGCGATACACACGAGAGTGACAAGGGTGAATAACAATGGCTTTTTCTTTTGATAACATCAAAGTGTTGAGTTTTTGCAGAACTGCAGAAAAAAAAATCTAACGAACCATTCGCAAACCAAATAAAGGGCACTTCAATTGTCAGTTATACCATCAAGGAAATAAGACTGAAAAAGCAAAAGGAAAATGATTTTTTTTTTTGTCAAGTTACTGAATAAGGAGTTTCCAATACATTTATGAACACTGGGGAGAGCAAGGGTTATGAGCTATAAATTAATCTATGTTGGTGAGACAGAGAGGGCACAATGAGGCAAGGAAAGCCTTCTTGAGACAGGACATATTCTTTTGTGTATTACTATGTGCACTTGGACCTGTTCAAATGAAAGCACATTTCTGACTCATATCAGTGAGCAAGTAGAGATAAAACCCACTTAAGGAAATTTCCTTGCCCAACAATAAATGGATACACACTCACTGCAAAGCTCCCATCCTCCCCTTGTTTTGGAAAGCTCCATCTTTCTTGTAAGGGTCATCTGCCAGTGACATGTTATCAATTGCACAGCTTAGGCCTCCAGACAGCTCTAGTCTGTCATGATAAGTTTGCATCTGCAAAGATTTTGCTGCATTGGTACCAACAAGCTGCTTTGTATCTGCTTTTTGCATCGCCCTGTGTGTATTTTGAAATCTGTGTGGGGAAGCATTAACACATCACTCCAGCCAGCCTGTTTGATTAACTGTCTTCACAGACTGCACAGTCTTGCCTCCTCTTCCTCCACCAGCCCCCTAAACCAGATATACATAAAAACATAATTTGCAGGTGCATAAGGCAAATCACTCACACTGACAACAAATCCCCTAAAGTCCTTGTTAACCGTGGAGTCAGTATGATTTTAACTATACAAATTAAAATGTACTATTATTATTATTCATTATTACATTGCCGTTTGAAACAATGCAAAGTGCACAAGGTTTCAAAACTAAATTATAACTTAACTATTTCAGAAATTCAAATAACCATTGGTGCCAAAGCATTAAATAATGGAGCTGCTTGACAACCGGAAACTGTTTTCCATTTTGAAAGTACTTTTCTTTATTCAACTGAATTGACTGTTCATTCAGTATTTATTTAAGCTTTCAGTCAAACTCAAACCTTCTAGGTGAGAGTATATCTCTAAAATACTGTTTCCAAAGTTGAGATTGAACCTCATCATGAATCACATTTTCCTCATTTGACTCACTTAGGTTTTTTTTTTTGAGCATGACCATAGATTTACAAACTTCTGTTTCTTTTATAAAGATCTAATAGTTCTAGGCTTTTTTCCTTTTCTGGGCTTTTTTGCCAGCTTTAAATGACCTAAAGATTCAAGACAAATTACCACCTAATAAAAAGGACACCCTGTTATACCAGAGAAAAAGAAAAATAACATCCTCGGACCAATTTTACTCTCACTCCTAACAAAGTATATTGTATGAATATGTTGCAAAAAAATGTGAATTGTGGTTTTGTTTCTATTCACATAACAAAAAAAGAAAATGAAACAACAATATTCCCTTTGCTTTTCATTTTTTCTTTTGTCCAAATAAAACCACCTGTCTCTTTGGAAACTAAATGCCTCATTTCACTTCTTTTTTCCAGTTAGTCAATAACTGTTAGTCTGCTGTTTGAAAGTGAGTTGGTCTACCAAGCCATTATTGGAGTTTTTTTTTCTTAAATGATGATGAGAACGAAGTACAAAAAAAAACACCTCTAAATTGTTTAAACATTAACTACAAAGGGAAAAAAGACTGCTGAACACTGATATACTGTAGGTTTCAGGTCTGCTTCTGGTTGTTGTGGTATGTGGCAGAGTGAGCAGACCATCATGAATTACAGTGTAATGTGCCTCACATTAGCTAAGAGCCAAGGCAGAGATCATCTACTTTGAGATGCTTTCACAGGCGATAAGCCACCCAGTGATGGCAGCCTGAAGTCACTAGGGTCTGTTGTGCAGAGAAAGAATAAATAGTCATCATTTTTATTTCTTATTCATAGTTTGATTGTGTATGACTAAACAGTCAGCAAACAAAACGAAACAGAGAAATCAAGTTAGCACCATCTGTATGCCCTTTCCTATTCCTTAACTGCCTTTGGGACAGTTAGTTGGGAGACAAAGGGACAGTGGTGAATCTTTAAATGTATAAAAAAAAGGGTTGGGGGGGTTCTTTGACATTAACAAGCTGGCATGAAAAAGAACTGGCAAAGACCCAGTGCACAGCCTGACAGTCTGAAGGCCTCTTTACCCATTCTAATGAG
Source organism: Fistularia tabacaria (assembly GCA_901007705.1). NCBI lineage: Eukaryota > Metazoa > Chordata > Actinopteri > Syngnathiformes > Fistulariidae > Fistularia > Fistularia tabacaria. The sequence continues at coordinate 66,345 of CAAKHD010007578.1, forward strand.
GTACTGCAAGGATCTGAACTCAGGCTTGCAGCTGGGCCCCCTGGGGGTCACAAGGAGTCGGATGGGAGACGAATGAAATGGCTCAAAGTACGTCACTCCACATACCAGGATGGCAGATGGTTCAGCAAGCTCAAAGGAAGGAGGGGTGACACTGGCTTCTTCAAGGTCACAGACAGGAAGCTGCATCATATTCAGAAGCTGTTTCCTAAGATCCCTGTGATGTCAGCCCATTGTTTGTAAATATCTTCTTATGGACTTTGCAGATGTCAAGGTGAGATATGAGGTGCTCAGGCATTATTGAATTATCACAGAAATACTTCTTGAGTTATTCATGTTGATGCCAATACAAAAACGTCTTGCATTGTTGATGAAAAGCAAGTGTCAGTGGACACTCCAAATGCGCTTCAAAATTTTCTCACATGTAAAGAATGTGTAATGTAAATCTGAAAAAAATCATTTTAATCTAATCACCTCCTGCTATGATTGTTATGATTCTCCTCAACATGTTCAAATAATATGTAACCCCCATAGGGAGCATCTGTTTTCATTTTAACAGCCACAGCAAAAATGGAAATGTACGTTTTTTGTCAGAATGTCTGCAGGTTTTTAATTCTAATTAGAAACAACAGTAGGTGACTTCATAACCTGACGACATTAATCACAGGGCAAACTAATCAGTAAAGTGGTCTGATGAAGTGAAAGTTTTTGATGAAATGAAAACATTGCTGTCCATCTCTGGTTCAGTATCTCCTTAAACTTGAGCCACAATGTCCCAGTATGAATTCTTATCTTCTCTGCTTTAATTGTACCAAGCTGTGTATGACAGAAGGCCTGTGTTCAAATTCTACAAAATGTAGTCTAAGAAAATAAATATCAGCAGATCTTATGGGTAAGAAAACGGAGTAATGAAGCAAAGAAGGCCACAGCAGTTGATGTGAATTTATGGCTGGGTGGTTCCAGTTGGAGTTTTGTTTTGGATTTTGTTTTGTGTGTGTTTGCTTTGGGTTTTTTTCCAAAAAGATAGCTACAGATCATTAGTTTTAACTGGTAATAATAGTTAAATGGTTAATGTGAATACGAAATGTATTCAGTAGTTTTTTTTAAATCTATAATTTAATCCCTCTTTAACAGGTCAGATAATTTTTTTAGGTATTTTTTTAGTTTTTTTTAGGTAATTTTTTTTAGTATCTTGAGTTCTTTTTTTGTGGGAGTGTGTTAATGACAGCGTCCAAGAAATAGATATTTCAAAGGACATTTTAAAGTTAAGAACTTACCTGCTGATATGTACAGTCTAAACCATGATGTCCAGTCCAAGTACATCAGATCACACCATTGAACATTTACAACCACAGCAGACTGACCTGTAGGCAGCAATCTCAATGTCTCTGGCCATCTTCTCATTGAGCAACTCCTTGTATTCCTCACAATGCTCTTTCATTTGTACAAGAAGTCCAGCTTCCCGGTGCTGCATTTCATCTATTGTACACTGAGTAACACACAGTACACGCACACACAAAGACACACACAGGCACATTTCAGGGGATGGTTAAATGACAAAACTTCTCCAAACCAATTAAAAGCAATGACTGCAATATTAGTGCACCCTAGTACCTCCAATTCTCCAATCGCATCCATGTATGAAGCCTTTTTTATCTCAAGCTCATCCACCAAGCCCTTGTTGCATTTTTCAACTTCCTCAAGTTCATTCTCGAGCTTGGAAATCTATAGAATTATACAGAACATACAGCAATGATAATCAATCGAAAACCTTACTTGACAAAATAAAAAGTAATTGATTTCATAGTAATTACTGTCTCTATTTCTGTGACGAGTTTGCAAAGAAATACTGCTTGAAATCTGCTGGCTTTCTTTCCAACAAGCAGTAGTTGTAATTTAAATTAGCTAAAGCATTACAAAAAATCTTGGCATTGTTTCCTTTAACACTAAGGGGAAATGATCAGCGTTATATACACTGCTTGTGCGATTAGATAAATTCTGCATCAGAGCTGATTTAACTGCAATTTATTTGTTTGGACATGTTGTGTCTCAGTGAGAAATCAGACCTGAGGCATCCATCACACATAAGAGAGGAAACAGAGCACATCGAGCCATGCTGTCTATCCGAGCCGCCAGACTGCTCGTTCTAGGCTTGTGCGTTAGATATAACAGAAAAGCAGATGATTTCTGCTGTGGTTACAGTGGCTCAAAGCTTATTTAAAGAGTTGGTGGCTATGATACAACCAAAGTAATTGGAACTGAATCCTCATGCTTGTTACAGATGTGCTGTATTGAAGTCTTGGCTATGGTTTGATTTACCCAATGAGGTGATCTAAGAGTTATTTACAGTTTCCTGGAGTCAGAGAGACTTTTTTCCTGCGCTGCCTCTGTATTGATGCCTCACTTTGCTGTCCATTTCAATCAAAGCCGACTTGCTTTCATGGCATTTATTGACAGACAAATGAGACCTATGATGCTGTAATTTGCCTTTTTTCCAGTTAGAGAGGTGGTACACAGTTAGTGTGTGTGAAGTTTTAAGACATTTATGACACTGCATGCACTGAGAAAAACTCTGCTTAATAATTGAGTACACGGACGGTGATAAATCCTGTCAGAGCTGAAGCCGAAGCCCTTCACATCTCCTGCTGTAAGTGTAAACACTGTGGTCAGTGGGATCTCCCACACTGTTGCTCTGCTGCCACTCAAATACTCTACACTTCCTCTGCTTGCTGGGGGGAAATCATTTATTTTCAGCATTAAGTGTGATTTAGGAACTGATAGCTGATGCAGTCGGTTGTGGCGGTAAAACTCCACTTTTATTAAAGTGCAGAGTGTAGAGCAGGAAGCTCTGAATCATTGGAAGGTTTTAAAGGAACCTTTCTTTCAAAAGATGTTTATGTGCTTTCTTGTAAAAAAAAAAAAAAAAAAAAAAAAAAAAAAAAAAAAATTAAAATTAATTTAAATTTTTTATATTTAAAAAAAAAAATTAAACCAAAGGAAAATTTTTTTTTTTTTGGTGGTCCACCATAAAAAA
>CAAKHD010007578.1:69395-84984 GCA_901007705.1 Fistularia tabacaria
TTTTTAAAAAAATTTTTTTGTGTTTTTTTAAAAAAAAAAAAAAAAAAAAAAAAAAAAGACATAAAAATTGATATCACTTTCATGTCTGTATGCTGAATAAGAAGATTAAGCCAAGGGATGATTTGTTTTGCTTTGGTGGTCCACCATAATAAACAAGGACCTAACCTATTTCTGTCGGTTAAACATTCCAGAAACTTAACTTCAAGTAATCTTATATGTATGCCATGACCTTTCCTTTTTAAATGTTATCTAACAATGATGATAATTTGGAAAACACATTTTTCAAAGGAAATGCATTGACGGGACTATGTACTAGTTATAAACTCTCTAATGACATGGAGCGAGGGATTTTGTAAGATAAGTAGTGTTTGGAAGATATGGTATTTGTCAGCTACCAATGTTAAAGCATTTTCAATAGCAGCTTTTCATTTTGACATTATAAGGCAAGAGTAGAATCTTTGGTCATACAACAAACAAAATACAGTTAACGAAGAAATGTATATATAGCTACATTGCGCAACACATTTGTCAGTTTTGATTAATACCCAAAAGTGGGAAACATCGTGGGTAGGACCATGAAATTGGTTATTACATTTTTACTATTAGGCATGCACCACAACAAATCTGCAACCACTTGATGGTCATTCAGCCTGTCTTGTCCTTTGTCCTTGTCCTATTGCTTTGTTGTAAGCAAAATTTTAGTCTCCACTATCAGAGTAGCACATAGCACCAACAGATGTAGACATGGGCAAATGCACATTTTGATAATTAGCTGGAAGATGGTCATGTCTCAAAATAACTGAATAATCTGACTGTAATACTGCAAGTAATGCCAGAACAGTGAAAGTAGGTAAAGGGCCACTGATGAATTTCAAAGAAACTCTTGAGAACTGGCAGTTGCTGTCCATTACAAAGGATACAGCATTATAAAAATGCCAGCTATAGTCAATACAGACACCAGGCTGACAGCTTTATAATCAAAACAGTCCAGTCTCCTGACACCTCAGCTGTAATCTTAACATCCGCCAGCCCAGAGCTTTTGAGAGTGGGAGTTTGGTCTCAGCTGGGAAGCTACATACTGTTTCAAGGGATGGTTCATTGAAGGGAGGTGAACTTTTCTGTCACTAGTTATTAAATTACTTTTTAAAAAGACATCCTGTAGCACATCATACATACAAGTGATTTGAGAACAGACATATTTCATGGATAGAGCGGTTCATCATGTTGAACATCCTATATGTATGGGATTTGAGCAAAGACATAAATCACAGATACGGCATTACATAATTTTGAACACCCTATATGTGAAGGGTATGGGGTATGTAGAGGATGATTCAGAGATGCAATGGGGTTGAGAAATTAAAATTTCCAACTTTCTGTGAGTCTCAAATTAAATTTTGTTATCTCATGTATTTGGTGTATGTAGGTTTTCATTCTCCAAAAGTGGGCTTAACTGTCCATTACAGAATGTTTTTGGAGAACTATCTCAGATATAGCAGTATGGGGTCACATATTACAATTTCAGTTATAGGAGGTAGGCACGCCAAGTGGGAAATCTCAGTTCTTCACAGCTGCATAATGTGAACAGTCATTTTCTGGATAGTCATCGTAAAATCAAATTATTTTGCAAGGTCATTCTCCTCAACGACAGTATTGCATGCTACTGTAACAAATTTTGGTCAGTCTGCTAAACTGTAAGGAAAATCCTTTTTGAGGATTAGTAATTGAGTCATTTTCCATTTTCCTTTAAGATTGGCATGTTTTATAGATTTTCCTTAATGTAGCAAAGTTAGCTAGCAATTGGTTGTCATAAGCTCTCGATTGCACACACAGAGCATAGAACATCAATCTACGCTCATCTACAAACCCTTACTACAGGGTTAGTGAAACTTGTCCCACAAAAAGTATTTCATTTAATCAAGCGCAAGCAAATTTTTCAAGTGTGTTAGAATGACTGGTTTGTAGTTGTATGTAATGTTATAGATTTTTTGGATTGCAACTTTGATTACATAATAAACAAACTCAGAAAAAAAGTAAGGTAGTAATAAATGGTTTCCAAATAATTACTACCACACAAAAGGAATATATGAAAACTCCAGGCTGTTACTGGAGCTTGGACATTAACTAAAATGTATCAAAACAAAAGTCTTCAACTGGCACCGGTGAGGAACCAAAAGTGAAACATTACTCACTAGCATCTTCATTTCATTAATGTCCTTTATCTTTGGTGATTCTCTGAATGATGACCCTGCAGCTCCTTCCACTCCTCCTTGCTGTCTGTCATCAGAGTCAACCACAGCAGTGGAGGATACACCACACTCATACTACAAACACAAAACATGAGAACGTTGTGATTGGATTTGTCAAAAAACTAATTTAGACAATCCGCTGTGAACTCAGTTGGACTTCGTAATACACAACAGCATGGAGGTCATTATTGTGTTGAAATAGATAAGTGTACTTAGTGACAGGGGAGCAAAGGGCAATCAGAGCCTCTCAGCTCACCCTCAGACAGCATGATGGTTAAAATTCCTCCTTGTGTACACCATATTCGTGATTGGATGGAACAAATGTGGCAGAAACAAACGAAAGAGGGTGCACCGGGGTATGGTAGCCAGCCAGCAATCACCATTACTGTTCAGACTCAACCGCAATCATTTTAGAATTGAGACAAAGAACAAGTCCAGACCCAGCTGGCAGGGGATGAATCAGGTGGGAGGAAGAGAGAGGATGGACCAGGTTTTGAGGAAACAAGAATATGCTGCCTCCATGAAACGGACCTACATATCGAGACAGACACACAAATATATAAAACACTAGGTAGTCCTTGCAATCATGACATGCACAGTCACATGCGCACACGCACACATTTCTGCAGCCTGGGAAGGCGGCCAGAAGTCTGATTACAGCCCTGACCTCTGAACCATGCAGACATCCTTGCCCGAGAGGAGGTCAGACCCACCAGAGCTACAGCCTGACCCCAATACAGCTGCTTCTGCAACAGACACGGGCACACACGCATGCAGGCACACACAGGTTGACAAAGACATTTTGTTTTGGTCCAGATGTTTACTTTGGACTTTCAAATTTCTCCCTGATGTTGTGTGAAGAGGAGAAGCAAACAAGCAGCTAATCTTGTTGCACCTCTGAAAGCTGCAGTTTACTGTACATCTAGACCAGACGTGATTGGAGAATTGCTGATGTGATGGAAATTGAGGGGTTTAAGTGGTTATTTGAGGAATGAAGATGGAAGCTACCACCATTCTATTGGTGGTCCATTCATGAAAATGAGAGCGTGTGTAGCTCAAAGAAAGAAATGGGCCTGTGATGTAAAGATCTAGAAATGTGCACATGGGCCTCCTACTGCAGAGCCTTTGGCACAAAACTACTTCCACTTTATGTGCATCATGCAACACAGTGGTGTACCTGGAGGCAGTCAGCCAGCTGGCAGTAGTAGTCCTTTACATTCAAGGCCAGAGTGATGTCAGGGCAGCAAAATTTAATAGGTGCCGCTGTTCGAGTTATCCCTTCGCCTGGCTCCAGCAGCAACGCCACTGCCTGTTCATGCACAAAGTACAAATATACAGAAATGGGGGATGATTTTGATAGTTAGCCATAATAAATAGCAGCAGCTGAACTATGAGAATACTGTCAAACTGTGTGAAAATTCTGATAGGAATAAAATATCTTTTTCAATAATGATACATGGACCCTAAAATTGGTTCTTTGAACTGTTGCGGATAATAACTTAATGACAGCCCATCCTTTTGGAAATGTTTATAGATTTAATATATATATATATATATGTGTGTGTGTGTGTGTGTGTGTATTCATACATATACACACACACACACAAACACACACACCCACACACACACACACACACACACACACACACACACATATATATATATTGGAAAACATGATATTCTTAGTTTTGAGTTTATTGTACTCAGTTTTAATCAAGCATAGTCCCATTCTCAGAACTGTCCACAGGCCAAATTTGGCACATAATGACTTGCTACTAAGCTCTGGTGGAAGCAATTGATTTGTCTCCTTTTTTTTATCCACCTGAATAACGACATGGCTTACAGTTTTATTTACAGCAATATGGGCTATCTGGTAGTGGGGATGATAATGGTTGATAAAACAAAGGGAACTTCTGTTTTTTATTTGGTGTTTAGACGTAATTCCCAGGCTAAGTTATTGACTGTATCCTAGAGGGAGTACATTAAATGCTAGGCTGCCAAGGTTTTCAGGGAAAACACTATGTGATGGAGTTTCTCATGTGTCTCTGTATACAGCTGACTGATAAAACATTTCTCATCTGCTGGCAAGGTGGGGAAGAGTGAGTATGCGGCTTGAACGTGTGTTGCAAATATCTTTAGAGCCATGATGAGGGACCATAAACCTTTAAGAGAGGCAAAATTAAGGCATTTTGATCTTTGTCTCACATCAGTGATTTTAATGTGACCATGGTTGAAAGATGACTGAGGTCATCACAGCTGGGATGGTGACTTTAGGCCTGTAAATTTCTTAGATGCCTCTGTCAGATGCTGCACTGCAGAGTCTTCATTGTATGGATGTAAACTGCACTTACATATGTCCTCTCCTGCTCACCATTTTATGTCGGGACTCCATGTTGGCGAGCTGTGCCTCATAGATAGCGGCTTGTTCCCTCAGTGCCAAACACTCTGTTGTCACGGCATCCACTTCCTGAGCAGTGAGGAAGAGAATATTTTCAAATGAGAACAACCTGTCGAAGGTTTAGCGTCATTCCTGAGGGATGCATTCTCACCCTAGACTTGGAAATCAATTGTACTACACACTGTATTGTGTAAACACCCTGGTTTCCAACCAGAACACCTGTCAACACCAGCACCCTGTTTCACTGAACAGTAAGTATGCACTGCAATGCAGAGAAAGGGGGAGGTGGAGGAGCAAGAGGAAGATGAGAAGGCAGCTAACTAGATACAAAAGCCCTGTCCAACAATCTATCTGCCAGCTGGGGTTCTCAACCTATCTGTTTTGGGAGGTGGGGGAGAAAGAAAAACAGATTAATTGGAGTTGGTGCAATTACTGCAGGGGCCTGCATTTTCATCTGGGAACATGCAGGGAGGGTTTGATGGAGAACTTGCAGAGCCTCACTGTGAGGTGTTGGCAATGTTTAATGGATGGAAGACCGCAGACGTAGTCCAGTTCGGCGGTTGACTGTTCATTCAGCAGCTATAGTATTCTTTTTTTTATTCATTTAAATCTGTGTGACAAAGCCATTTGGGGCAATGGAAGACACAGTGAACAAAATACTGATATCAGGAAATTGAGTCTTTCTGGCCAAAACCTCAATTAAATGACCTAAATGGTACAAATACTGATCTCCACCCAAAGCAGGGAACAAAATTTCAGAAGACACTTTGTTGACAGCTTAGATCTCTAAACCATATGAAGCATAGATGCAGTTTTCTTAATGTGACAAAATTGCCCAATATAATTGTAAAATGTATGGAAATACATTCATTAAATACAGAATACAGAATGTACTTGCTCAAAAATGGCAAAATAGTTCATATAATCTTGTTGGATAGCTGTAATTACCACTCACTTTGAGACATTCAATAGATCTGAAAATCCTGGAAATGACCGGCCAAAGCTGCACATAAGTAATGGGAAATCTGATCTAAATGACTTATGATACCCACAGCCACAACATAAATATTGACATGAATTCCTACTGAATAAAAAAAGGAGTGCCATGGAAAAACAGTTGACCCACAAATTATTTCAAGGTCATAAAATGAAGCTGATCTGGCATGACCCAACACCATGGTCTAAATTATTTACCAGAATAAGTCCATCATCGCTGTCAGTTGACAGCTATTTGTGAATTGAGTGGTGCTGTGTACATTTCTGCCTTTCCTCCAATTGCCCCACAAGTACTGTCACTGTGCAGTTGTTTCCGAGCTACAACCACAGAACGTCAGCCAGAGGGAACATTATGGCACCATATCACAGCCTGTCTTGCATCTTTCTAGAAGGTTTGAGCCTCCCTCACATCTGGTGCAATGGGATGAGATGTTATTTGGCATGTGCGAGGGCTAAGGAAGTGAAAAGTTGATGGCTTCAGTTACTGTTTGACAGCTGCTGATCAATCTCGTTGCAGAGCACCACATGTAGCAGCTGTGTCTCAAATCACTTCATTCACAGTGAGACAGAGGAAAAGGCAAGAGTCCTCTTGACAACACTGTCACCTAGTGCTAAAGATGTGTTATCACATGAAAGTTTTATAGATTCAAAATGCTGTGGACGTTCTCCATAGAAAGTTTTAATTTTCTTCTTTTGCTTTTTAAGCAAAGCAAAATAAGCTTTCAGCTCATGTGTACCATTAGCTACAGAACCCATACAAATATTGAATTTTTATTTTTTTAAGAAGGGGCCACAACTGTGTGCTTTGCTGTTCAGTGTCTTACCTCAGCAACATCCTGTTGTTTCTGCTTGACAAGAATATTGAGCTGCGACGCTTTCTCATATTCCTTTTTCAGACAGTCCAGCTCTCTTCGTAACTTCTCAGTGTCACGCAGAATACCATCCTATAGAGAGAGGTCATGAGGACAATGACATGGTACTGTAAATATTTGAGTAAATTTGATTGGATGGAAGGAGGCTTTGTCTCCATAGCTTCACATGTGGTGCTAATGAGAAACCCCTATTTAGAAATGTCACACACACAGAAATATGAGACAGACACACCCAGCAAAGTCCTACCTTTTCCTGGCGCAGTGTCTCCAGAATGGCATCTGAGCTCTGGTCTGGTTGAACCATCAAGCTTCGGAATCCAGATGAGGACTTCTGACTATTCAGCTTATCCTCCAGCTCTTCTATCTGACATTCAAGCAATTCATTCTCCTCCTCAAAACAACGGGCCTAGCAGTTACAGGGTCACAAATAAATCCCAGTATTTTTTTACATGGTAGTACAGTAATTGTATTATTAAACAGAATTAAAGGCATATTAAGCTCTGCTGTGTCACTGGGGCTGAAACAAGTTGTGGGCTCACCAGTTCAATTAGCCTGACCAGGCGGTCATTGAGGGCAGAGATGGCAACACGATCTTGGACAAAATGATTCAGACCTTCTTTGTTGAGCATCTTGGCAGCTGTTAAATCTAACTTGTCACAATCACATTCGGCAATTGTTGCATCCCTTTGAGGAATAATTTAACATATTTGTTAACACAAAAAGTTCTAAAAACAAACAAAAATATTGACTGATAAATTTTAAGGGGCAGCTCAACCCAAAACTAGAAAACTAGGAGATATTTTTGTCAGCCTGAAGTGCTCAGTTTGTTTGAATAGTTGTGAGTGGGTGAACTTTCCATTACTACTGCCTTCTCTCAAATACAAACTCTGGAGTTCAATTGCAATGTATTCTAACTAAATTTAATCGCACTTTTGTCCTCTGATTAAAAAAAAATATATTAAAGAATTACATTTTCAACTGCATAACACGTCAGTATCTACAAGTTGGACCTAGACTCACCAGACAGAGGCACGGTACTGCCTTGCAGACTGCAGGTGGAAGCCTCCATTTCGACCCCTGTTCTGCTCCTCAAACAGCTTGCGGTATGAGGAGACCCTAAGCATGGCCATGGTTCTGGATTGTTCTAACTGGTCTGAGCTAATAGTGACAGCTGATCCAAGACGGGAGTTTTATACATGCCGTTGATAAAAATGTAGCAGCGAGGTGAAGGATCTCTCAGCATCTACTGAGGAGACCAACTATAGAGTGAAAATCAGCCAATAACTATTTCACATGGAGCTGAAGAAAATTCAAAATCAGTTCTTTTTGTAAACGCCATATGGTAAAGAATAAGCTCAAAATAAAATAAGATATATACAATTTTATTTCAGTTAAAATAAATTAAAATGTACCAAAATTCTTAAACATTTGTCTTTGTGTACAATAATTCAAGTGGGAATAGTGTTAAAGTAAAGACAGAAAATACACATAAATAATGATTCAGTGTCAAATGCAAAAATTCAGAAGATATCACTCACAATGACTGTGTATACAGCTGCTCTCACAATTCTAATTGACAAATAACATTTCATTCAAGGTCAAAACCACCCAAGCTGAACATGAGAAGTGGGTACAGTTCGCTAGTGTCTTGATAGAAATAAGGCAGAAGAAATGACAAACAGAAATTTCAGCCTTACAGAGAAGATTGGTAGCAGAGGTGAAATAAGAAAAGCGCCAAGGTTTACGAAAAATAAATACATTGTATGGATAAAGAGATAAAAATCTTCTCAATGCTGTGGCCATTTCTAGACTGGGGTAGCTAATAATGATGTCTCTGCTTAGAGAGAAAATAAGCTTCATTACAGAGCAGAGGAATACCTTTTCGCTAACCACAAGTTTTGCCACAATTTCTTCCATGGCAAAAATTGCACACAAAAAGGCTGGCAATATCTTGTAATAAGCTATTAAATCTTAACTTTCATCTCAGCAATGCAGGATCTCGAGTAACAGTAAGCAACATAATGTAGGTGTCTTGGTATACATACACACATACACACATACACACATACATACATACATACATACATACATACAACTACATCAAGGAATAACAAGCAGGACATTTAAGCCATTATAAGCGAGAAAAGATGTAAACCATTCAATAGTACCATCTTCATTGAAAACAAGACATAACACAATTTGCACCACTGGAACAATAGTCATATAACCATTATTTACACCATTTAAGACATGAGGACCCACAAAGGGGTTACAATTTAACTTGGGAAGTTAGTGTGTTAAACTTGTTCTATAACTGAAGAATAGAACTTTAGAATAAAACTAAATGCGAGGTTCATGGTTGGGGCAGAAAAAGAATATTGCAAACATTCATAATTAATGATTTTCACTAACTGGACGAAAGAAAATTATGACTATTTCGATAAAAATGTACATACAAAGAAAAAAAGTGTATATGGTGCAACCTAAGTTGAACGTTAAAAGAAATAACAGCAGAAAAATAATGAATATTAAACAATTCTTAGAGATAATTGTTACCCCAGCTAAAATGTTGAAAACAGTTGATTGTAACTATCAAGTCTAAACATACTAGGTCAAAGATTGTCATGTTCGTCACAATAATTTGAAAAGAACACATATATATTTGTTTATAGTACTCTATTGTTATTTATTGTACTCACATTCATATCAATCACTTTTCATTTTGGTTTGATTATCAATAAGCAGGGTGAGTTGAATATTAGGATGACCAATCTGCAGGCAGAGGTCCTTAAGGTCATCAGAAAGTGCATAGGAATCAGTTCAAACTGTCCGGCACAGAATCTATGATATTTGGCTAAAATATTACTGTTCAAATTGAAGCCCATTAGGGGTCTCTATTGAGAAATAATGAATAGTAGGGTGCAAATAAAAACTGCACAGCGTTGCAAAAGATGGAAAACACTAAATAAATCATGGTGCACAATTGTCTTTGGGTCCTTCGCAAACACTGAGCGAGTCCATATTCAACTTGGAACTTTGCAGACACCTCAAGGGATTTTCATCATTCCTCGTCTCCTGCCATGAGGAAACCTAGAACAAAGTCAATAGCTTTCTGCCTGTCATGGGTTGTTTGCCTGTTCACAAGGTTGGGAGGTGGTCGGATGAGGAGGCTGGCGAAGAGAGAAGCTAGAAGAATAAGAAAAAACTGCATAAAAAATTAAATCTATTTCAACACTAATATGGATCTAGTGAGATGTAATAATTTGCTAAATAAAAAGTGTATAAGCACAAAGAATGTTCAGTACCAGTAGAGTCAAAATGAATTGAGGTGCAAAAAATGTGTCCTAAATTTGATTGAGCTTTAAAAACATTGACACACTTCAGTCAGGAGTCCTGTTTTTAATAATAACTCTCTGATTTGTTTCAATGCTTCAGAGGCTACATTTCAACGTCACAGATTCCAAAATCTTGATTTCAGATGAAGTATCATAATAAACGGTTAGGATATTTCATTGACGTCCGAAAAATAGTGGCTTTATTTTTACAGATCTCCTAAAAGAAAACCATGTTTTTGCATACCTATGGCTCTTCTGGGCTTTTATGATCATTTAAACCATGTCAGTAACTATTTAAACATTTAAGATCTGTATTATTGGTTTGTGAAATTACCACAACCCAATATTAGCTCTCAGATGTTTTATATCAAAACACAAAGTAACAGTTTCACAAAGTTGGCTAAACAGCAAAACACTGCGTTGGTTGACTAACAGCAAATATTTTCAGATTCCTCAAACTCTCAACTTCAAAATTATCATAGTGACATAAGTTAAGACTGTGATGTGTATTTGAGGTTTCAAAAAGGGGGAGCTTGACTTATGAAGGTATGAAAAACATCAGGATGAATCTGATACCTATGAGGCTGGCTGTCAAGTTGTTGTTGAACGAGTGCTTGAGCAGTTCCTTCAGGAAGGCAATTAAGTAGCGGAACACGTTGCGGTGAGCGCGTGGCAGCTGGGAGATCAACTATCAATCCGAGACAAAGTTCAGTAGTATGCATCAGTTTAAACATCAGAAAGCAAAACTGTCCTGTAAAATAAAGGGCTAAGAAGTTAGAAACATCCAAGAACATTACCCAATGTTAAACCCAAATTCTTATAGAAAACAAAAAATAATACATGCACCTGTTTGCAGAGGCGACTGTCATGTGCACAGTCTAGGCACCGCTGGTAGAGTTCATAACATACAACTGGCTCTGGCAAGGCCTCCAAAAATATCAGCAGAGCTTCAGCCACTGAATGATTGCAACCAGCTACAGCAGAATTAAAGAAAAATAACCCTGTACCAAGTCCAAAGGGTCTCATCTTTGCATTTCAAATACTGCACAGTATACAAGCATATGCAGATAGGATTCAATGGTCCATTTGTATTGGTCATTGCCATCATGTCTTACGAAATTACTGCTGACATTAACTTATGAAATAGCTAGGTCCTAAATTGCATGGTACAGCATTGACATAGTATTTCTATAGATATACTGAGATATACTGGTTTTTGGACAACGACATATCAGCCACAGGATTTCTAAGCAACACGGATTTGAAATGGAGAGACAAAAATGTGTCTTAAGAACTGACTTCCACTGACAATTGTATGAATTACATATTGCAATAACTATTTAGGAGCTGACGTTTTTTTTCCAAGAGATCTTAAAGCTTTATTCCAAAACAAAACAAATTAAAGTCCTTTGTAGCAACCTGAAGCCTCAAACCCAAAAACTAAACACCAAGTCTTCTTCAATGTGACCCCCTGCCATGCCTTTATTGTTGCTATCTAATGTCAATGATTATGTATCACTACCAGCTTTCTCTTTGGTCTTTAGCTACAGAATACACTTCAGAATTCATCCTAATGGCTCTATTATCAGCCTGCAGTCCATAAGATTGCCGACCAGGGCCTGTGTGATATCTATTACTGGCAGAGTGTATGAGGATACGGATGGACTCTGGGATGCTGGTGTCCAGACAGTCAATGATGTTCTGCAGCTCCTCTTGTAAGCCAGGGGTTTGGAACAGGTCCTCCTGAAACAGAGGCAAATATAAAACATAAAAAATGAGCTCATTAGTAAATTTACTGTTTTCACAATACAGCTATCTAAAAGTCATATTGTGAAAACTGATTGTTAATGCTCTTGATTTATCACTGAATTTGTCTTGTGGGTAATTAATTGATTGTGTTTTGGTACCATATAAATTACTTAGTGATTGGATGTCTTTAAGTGTTCTTTCTTAGGATTGTAATTACCTGGTCACAAGACTTGGTGAAGAGTTGGTTGACTAGAATCCACACCTCCTTAGGAATTTTTAGAGGTTTGTCTTCAGTGCTTGCATCATCCACCATAAGGAAGTTCACCTTGGACTTTTCCTTGTGGAAAAAATGGCCATTATTACAACATGAATCAACTCAAGATAACATTAAGAATAAACCTGGTTCATGAAAAAAGGCAACACATTTCATTTAATCCCTTTACCTTATGTTTTCTTCTGCTTTGATCACACTTCAAAAACTGACTACAAGAATGATTGACAGTCAAGTGCTGCTTGAGTGGAACCAACAAGGTTATCACTTTGGTCTAAAGACTTGAAGTGGACCCATCTCACTGTGTGCATGATATCATTTTTCTGTCGTCTCTGCAAATGGATTAAAGTCTCATAAGAGACATCCAAAAATAACCTCAGCTTATAGGGCTGTAGAAAAAAACTGCATTTAAAATGGGAAAATACTAATGCCTAGAACCAATGCAATTCACCCAAAGCCTCATCCTTAATCTTTATTTCTGTGACAAATATTACTAATCATCAAGATGAAGGCAAGAGCAAAAGCTTGAATAATATATACAACAGCATTAAGTACATTTTAAAATTCGATGGATGTTCATTTTTTGCAGGCATTCATTTTTACTGATTAGTGGTATGTTATGAAATGGAAGGGGAGGCATGACAGGCTTAGAATAACAGTTTGTGCTTAGGTGAACAGATCCTCATACCTATTCTTATTAGCTTTAATTATCTGTTTTATTCCCCTGGTACAGCATGCATTACATGCTATGAAATTGTGGAATGTGCACATGTGTGTATCCCTCCCACACTGGGACACAAGATATTTAATGGGTGAATGGTTATAGAAGCAGAAAATAAGAAAGCTAGCAGGGCTGATTGCAAGTGGATGACCAGCTACTGCCCTTGTCAGCTCTCTGAAATGCAAAATGCAAAAACTTGTAAGAAGGTAGCAGTGTTAAAGCAAGCTACTGTGTGATTAGGACTATGTTGTCAGAGTGCAATACTGTTGGAAAAACAACAGTATTTTCAGCTTGTGATAGAAATGATGAAAAGGTGCATGAAGAGATTATTTTAGTTGAGCACTTATTTTCCTGTCTGGTCAACTGCCCTTTTCAAATTGTGCCTTAATATTCTCATTTTACATAATATATTTAGTTCACAACCACATATCAAAATAGGGCAGATTTAAGTCAAATTTGATTTTATAAATTAACTTAATATTCAAACAAGTGCATTATATTTTTTTGTCAACAATGCTTTGATTAAGAATTACTTAGCTGTAGACTATCGATACTTTTTCTTTGAAATTTAATTAAGTCTTCATTAGTTCCTCTTAGGTATAATGTTGATATCAATCAAATTTCCCCTATGGGGATCAATAAAGTACAACCTTATCTTATAAAACATGCCTGGCACCCTATTTTACTCTCTTGAGTGATGGGAATGTCAACAAAGAGTTCTAACCAATCTTGTGTTGATTTGTGATAGTCTTGTTGTCTCCTCATTAGCAGCATTTATGTTTTACCTTTTCCATGAAGCTGTCCTCTCCCTGAGCAAGAAGTCAGCCCACAACCACAGTGAAGAATTGGAAAGGAATGACCAAGGCAAGAAGAGGCGATGAAAGGAAACAAAAGTAGTAAGAAGAAGAAAGTACTACTCATCAGAATCAAGAAAGACTAATGGATGATGGATTGCATAAATCATGTCATCCTAACAAATGAAGGCCAGTGGGAAACTAGAAACAACAAACAGAATGTAGTACTGAGTGATGATAGCACTATTTAAGAGCCACCATCGGATCAAAAATAGCACTATGGAAACAGACAGAAGCACCCATGTTAGTATCATTTAAAGGAATCCAACTACAGTGGGCTGAAATGAGTCAGTAATTAATTTCAATGTAGGGGCTCCCCTTTGTTATTTTTGCCACTTCCTTGTCCACCATAAATGCATTAATTGTGACATTTTATCCTCTCCAAGAACAGGTTCTTTCTATGACCAAGATTACTCTGAAGGAATGGAGAATCTATTTTGTGTGCTATCTCATTGGTCAATGCAAAATAAGATCCAACAATCACACTACAATCAAGTCAAGAAAGGTTTTGGTTATAAAGTTAAGGTTTCAACTAATCTCAGGAAGATATTTTTTGATCCCTAATCCTGTCATCTTAAACTGAAAATCACTGGAAAAACGATCCCTCACCAGGTCAATTAGTTTGGTAATGGGGATCTCTCTGATGGGTTTCTTCATGCGGCACAGACTCTCCAGTGAGGTGCCAAAACAGCTTGGTAAATAGTTGCCTGAGATGGTGATGAAGTAGTCCTTGCCCCGATCAAGATGAAGCACCAGAATATCCTCTATGGAGTCCTCTCCAGAGTTGAGCAGGGTGACAGAGTCTTTACTGACATATACTTCGAGATAGATCTCTAGGTTCTCATCTGTTCAAATGACAAATGCATTACTGATGACCACACAGTCAGAGGACCTGGCTTGAAGCAATTAACAGACTGGACATTTAATGGAAATATGAAGTAACTTCTTATTCTTTCATCTGTAGGTCATGACCTCATTCTTAACAGGAAAAGAGAATTTGTTTGTAACTATTCACTTTCGTGTGCTGGGGAGTAATAGCTCAAATATCTAGCACTACCTCAATTTAAGAGTCAACAACTCTACCAACTGGTAAACAGTAAAAACCTTACTACCTAGGAAACTTCATTTTCAATTATTACAATTTTTGCAATTATTTCATCTTATTTTACGAAAATGACTTACTGGGCTCTAGCAATCCATCACTTGGTTCAGCACGTAGCCAGGGCTTACAGTACTGTGAGTCATTGAGTTTGGGAATAAAGGCAAAATGACAGGGTACCTGACCGTCATTTCTTATTATGAAACGTTCCCTCTGAAGCTGCCGGAATTTTACATTCTCAAATGTAAACTGGAGGACAATGAAAAACAAAATGAGATTTGTCACACATCAAGTGAAGAAATAATTACATGAAATATTGATTGGAACATCCTGTCTGTGACAGATAAAGAAATGTTAGTTACTGGCATTCAAATGCACTTTCGTGTCTTATTCTTACCTCTCTTCTGCTCAGAGATACAGAGGGAAGAAAATCATTCTCCATTCTGTCCATTGCTCGAACAATCTCCTCAAATACCTTTTTGTGGCGCTGCTCATTAACGACTTTAACCTTTGATGAAAACAAGTAATATTTCACTATACAGTACTTCTTATTGATCAGGTGCACCTAGATACTAATGAAATGTATTAGAACCAGTTTGCAATGTTCTAATTTTAGTGGGACTTGTATTCATATGGTTTTTAGTTCTAAAAAAGGGATATAATATCTGGTGACGTTGTACAATGGTGGGCTGTGAAAGATATATACAGAATTACATTTTGCTGGTTTTTTATCCCTTTTTTGACAGGTGTTTCAATAGCCTTAATTCTAGCTGTAACAATCTTTATGCATTAAAATAAGAGATAGAAATACTTAGCAGCATGAAAATTTAAAAAAAAAAAAAAAAAAAAAAAAAAAAAAAAAAAAAAAAAAAAAAAAAAAAAAAAAAAAAATTTTAAAAAAAAAAAAAAAAAAAAAAAAAAAAAAAAAAAAAAAAAAAAAAAAAAAAAAAACAGAAAGAAAAAGGTAACCGGTACCTAATCCAGGCCCGTTTTAAGTGGTAAAAAAAAAAAGAAACATTAAAATAAAAGTCAGGTTTAAATTGTG